>JABSTT010004891.1:0-20051 GCA_013339685.2 Hyalomma asiaticum
TGATTGCATTCAACGCGCCAGCGCCCTGAGTAAACTTGCCATAACACAGCAGCGCTCGCAAAGGGTGAAAGCTTGCAAGCGAAACCTAAGCGTTTGTCAGCGGATCGTTTCGGGAACCCACACTTCACTACGCCAAAGGGACATCATCTCCTTGTCGACTGCCGTCTTTGCGTTCATGGAGTGGACCGCGTCACAACGCATATGGTTATCGTATACATCACACAAGACAAATGCAGCGGCCGCGGCTGAAGCAACGCGTCGGCAGGATGTCGACGCCTGCGCGGCGAAAGAGGCGTTGAAACTACTGAAACGCTAACTGCCGGTGCGCATATTATCGCGAGAATTTACGGCTTGACTCCATCATTCCTAAGTGGAGGTACCACCGCTGAGAAACAAGCATACAGTTAATAGGAGGCAATGTTAATTTGATGATTATTTGTGGGGTTTAACGTCCCAAAACCAGTTCTTGTTAATTTAAGAACAATTTTGCTTGCTGAATACGTTTGCATTCAGCGGACATGAATTGCACGCACTTTGTAAGGGGATCTAGTAAATATATAAGGCCCGTCTTTTCCTCCGTATTGCAACTATATCGATGGCCTGACCGGTAGCGCTGCCAGATCGCACCACCGCGCGTGGCCCGTTGTGGCTTCAAATCCCAACAGGTTGTACCTTTAGGGGCGAAGCTCCTTAAGGCGTGGGTCGCTCGTCCCCTGTATGTATGTATGTAGTAACCACCCGCGTGCCGGGAGGCACGCGCTCGCCCTCGCCACCACCTCTGCTGCCACCCAAAATACGCGGGTTCGATCCCGGCCGCGGCGGTCGCATTTTCGATAGAGGCGAAAATGCCAGAGGCCCGTGTACTGTGCGTTGTCAGTGCACGTTAAAGAACCCCGGGTGGTCTGAATTTCCGGAGCCCTCCATTACGGCCTTTCTCTCTTCTCTATCTCTTTCACTCCCTTTCCCCCACCCCCACGGACGCTTGGCCGTGCTCCCTACATGGGCTGCAGAAATTAGCGTCCTTTCCTAACCGAACCACAACCACAATCAAACGCTCTTTCTTAGAGGAACGCTGTACCAGCTCGCAAAGAAGGAGAACGCGCCCTCACCCGCGAGAGACAACGTAGAGCAGGCAGCGTCTCCTAGCGAGTTTCTGAGTGAGAGATGCCGACTGCTCGCGTTGGAGAAGCGTGCACCGGCAACCCATATATATAGGCACTGGATGTTAACTTGCAATGAAGTGCCGGGGGAGATTTCACTTGTGCATAGTTGAACCATGAGGATTCGTAGAGTGCGCGTTAACTAAATTAATCCGAACTCCGGCACGATCTACGATCAACCTCCCGAGCTTCGCCCACTCATCATCCTTCACTCCGTGGATATGCTGTAATTTTCTAAGTCTGAAATGCATTGTTATTTTTCAGACATCTGCTTCCTTTACGGAAGTACGTCAGAGATTTCTTGGGGGACCCCGGCATAAAACGCTTTCGTGTTAAAAAAAATGCGGGGTTGCCTGATGCTTCGGCATCCATCTCGGGGGACGCCTGAGAGACGAGGAACTGCAAAAGATGCTCCGCTGTTAATTCATTGAGACGTCGTTCAAGTGTTAGAGCACAATCTATTGTGTTGCATATCCGCGTTAACGACGGGTCGTTCGAATCTATGTCACGACAGCTTACCAAGGCGCCGGCTAGACATAAACTGGCGGTAGCATGAGCGTTCGCCTCGTTACCCTGCTGGAATCCCCACCCCATTGAAGCAGAATCTCTTTGCCGTCGAAGTCGCTGTTTAACGCAGGCGAACACGTACAGGAGCTTGCATTGCACAATGCCTCTGCGCGTTAAAGAAGGGCCTGCGTCCAAATTTGATCATCGTTTTGGCAGGTAATACACTAGTGGTATGATTTTCGGTTAACGATTTAAGAGAAGCCGAAGTTGCTTAAAAATCGTGAATCTTTTGTGTACTCAACAAGAAAAAACAAGGATAATATGGGAATCTATATCTGCCTGCTTTGCATTCTCTTCCTGTATGACTGTAGGTCCCTCCCGAGTTACTCGCTCCATTTAATGATAGGTGAAGTGCCACCGTGTACACAGCCCTAACAATCATCCAGGTCTTCCCAGGTTCATAAACAGATGGAAGCTCATAAAGCAAGCTCGGTTGAAAGGAGGACTTAATCAAATGTGTTCTCACGCTTGTTTCCATGGCGCAGTGTTGCTACATGTTCGCCAGAGTCCTTAGAGCTGGGGAAAACGTGTTCAGTTTGAGTGAAAATGCGGTGGTTCTTTTTTTAACAAATTCACGACTGCTTGCGTCAGTGGGCACTACTATCGCGGGATGAGCTCAGTTGTATAACTTCTAAAGAGCATATAATATACACTCCCGTATGTTCATTATACAGCAATAAGAAGTCACGAGCACCAAGAGACAGAGAAATGAGAATACCGCCTCCGTAGAGGAGTGTGGTACCTGCAAAAAGACGTCAAACCTTACTCATACTGCTCGAATCATACAGCTAGGACGCATGTTAATTTGAACTACAAGACAGAATCGCCGAGAGATATTTTGTATTACGGCAGCAAAGATCCTCGCAGAGCAGTGCCGATGTCTAGTGACTTTGGGCGCCAGAACTGACCACTTTCGCCATTTGTCGTCAATTTAGATTTGGCGATTTCGTCAACGAAAAGTGTTCTATTAGCGATGAGGTGTGGTAGCACATCAAGAAGGCTTCAATAAAGTTTGTTGCCTTTGATACCAGCCATTTATTGAACCATTTATTGGCCACAATAGATGTTGCACTAATAGATGAAAAACGAGTGGAGTGGATCATAGATCAGGCAGGAGTAGCTGATGTTCTTATATCAACTAAAAGAAAAAAAGTGGACCTGGGCACGGTATATCATGCGCAGGTGGACAGTAAGAGCGACTGAATGAATACCAAGAGAAGGAAATAGCGACAGAGGCAGGGAAAAGGTTAGACAGAGTGATGAAATTAACAAGTTCACGGGTAAAAACCCGCGAGTGGAACCAACTCGGTCAGGATTGGGCAACTAGAAATCGTTAGGAGGCTGGTCTTAAAAATAGGTCGTTAGGACTTAAAAATCGGCTGGTCATGTTGTTTACGGATGATGATTTATTGAGCTCGTTAAGAGAGATGGAAGCAGCTTCATTGATCAACATTGCCAAGACCGTCCAAACAGCCGAGCTGGTGGCAACAACTTGCCAACAGCTTCTTCGTACTCTACATTACGATCACCAGCAAAGCGATATGACTATCATGATATAACTGCAACATAGCACTGCGATTATCAGTATGGTCAACCCTATCAACAATAACATCGCAGTAGGCTGAGGGCAAATGAGGGCAGTGGGTCGAAAGTAACCGAGCGCTTTATTTTCCCGTCTGCACGACTCGACAATGTTCTCTCTTTCTTCTTTCCCTTCTTTCCTTCCTACCTTGTTTCCTTCTATTCGTGGGTCGATGCCAAGCGCGTGTGCCTGGGACGCCACTCCAGACTGTCTTTAACCGGCTGCCTCTCTCTTTCCTTCTCCAACCATTCTTCGCTCTTGTTGCATGTCTCTATCACCGATAGGAAGAATCATTGCACAACAAAACATGGTTCTCATGCATGTACGTTCTGGAAGCGTCAGTGCATGGCTTAGTGGTTATGACGCTCCCCTTAGGACGGCCGGTTTTTAGGGTTCGAATGCCACCTAGTAAAGACAGTTTTTTCCATTAAATGCGAAGCATTTCTTTGCGAACTTCGGCGAGTTTGAGCGTATCTACCGATCTATCTATCTAGCCTCTACGATTTTGTGCTCTCCTGGCCGTTTCGCCAATGGGATGCGTACGAAAATTGGTATGCCACAACATGACTACATTAAGAACATAAAGACGTGTCATAACATGACAATCATGAACTGCATGTCATGAGCGCATGATTTACATACCACGGCCTTGGTGCTCTCCTGGCCGTCCCGCTAATGGGATGTATGCGAAAAATTGGTATGCCACAACATGACAGCCTGACGAATATAAATGGCAGGTCACAACTTCAAAATCATGATATTCATGTCATGAGTGGGATGATTTACATGCCACAGTCTTGGTGTTCTCGTGGCCGTTTCACTAATGGGAAGAATGCGAAAATTGATATGGCACAAACCTGACTGCCTGACGAACATAAATGGCAGGTCATAACATGAAACTCATGACATTGTCACGTGGTTGAGACACAGGCCACACTTGAGACGAAGCACGCAGTACTCAAGGTAATGTCTTGCAAAGTGCTTATTGGGCGAACTTGTGCCCAGCAGAAAAAGGCCAAACACAGCTCACAGCAACTGCAGCGTGAACAGTCGTCGATCGACGGACATACTGACAAGTGGCGTACTGCGCCGGCTTTTATACACGCGTCATAACGCTTTCTCGCATTATCTCTTGAGTTCCAGAAGTTACTGAAATGTGGGCGTCAAACATGCAAAGTTTTAAGAATGGTCGGCACGGTTCCAGAAGTGGCATGCAAGATAAGCGCGGCCTGCGTTGCGCTTAACAGAACGTTATAACAGTACTCCCCGCAAAGAATCAAAACGAGCGCGCGTGTCACTGGGAAGCGATACGGCTTTCCACGTAAGCCAAAACAACCGCGCGTGTCAATATGCATGTCATGAGTGGCATGATTTACATGCCACGTTCTTGGTGCTTTCCTGGCCGTTTCGCAAATGGGATGAATGCGAAAATTGGTATGGTACGACATGACTGCCCGACGAACATAAATGGCAAGTCATAACATGAAAGTCATGCTATGCATGTCATGAGTGGCATGAATTACATGCCACGGTCTTAGTGCTCTCGTGGCCGTTTCCCTAATGGGATGCATGCGAAAATTAGTACGGCAAAACATGACTGCCTGACGAACATAAATGGCAGGTCATAACTTGAAATCAAGATATGCATGTCATGAGTGGCATGATTTACATGCCACAGTCTTAGTGCTCTCCTGGCCATTTCGCTAATGGGATGTATGCGAAAATTATTATGGCACAACATGACTGCCAGACGAACGCAAATGGCAGGTCATAACATGAAAATCATGATATGCATGTCATGAGTGGCATGATTTACATGCCATGGTCTTAGTGCTCTCCTGGCCGTTTCGCTATGGGATGTATGCGAAAATTGGTATGGCACAGCATGGCTGCCTGACGAATATAAATGGCAGGTCATAACATGAAAATCATGATATGCATGTCATGAGTGGCATGATTTACATGCCACTCATGACATGCATATTTTACATGCCACGGTCTTGATGCTCTCCTGGCCATTTCGGCAATGGGGTGAATGCGAAAATTGGTATGGCACAAGATGGCTGCCAGACGAACATAAATGGCAGGTCATAAGATGAAAACCATGATATGCATGTCATGAGTGGCATGATTTACATGCCACGGTCTTGGTGCTCTCCTGCCCCTTTCGCTAATGGGTTGACTGCCAAAAATTGGTATGGCCACAACAGTGACAGCCTGACGACATAAATGGCAGGTCACAACTTGAAAATCGCGATATGAATGTAATGAGTGGCATGATTTACATGCCACAATATTAGTGCTCTCCTGGCCGTTTCGCTAACGGGATGAATGCAAAAATTTGTATGGCACAACATGAGTGCCTGGCGAACGTAAATGTCAGGTCATAACATGAAAATTGCGATTGCATGTCATGAGTGGCATGATTTACAAGCCACGGTCTTGGTGCTCTCCTGCCCCTTTCGCTAATGGGTTGACTGCCAAAAATTGGTATGGCACAAAATGACAGCCTGACGAACATAAATGGCAGGTCACAACTTGAAAATCGCGATATGAATGTAATGAGTGGCATGATTTACATGCCACAATATTAGTGCTCTCCTGGCCGTTTCGCTAACGGGATGAATGCGAAAATTTGTATGGCATAACATGACTGCCTGGCGAACGTAAATGTCAGGTCATAACATGAAAATTGCGATATGCATGTCATGAGTGGCATGATTTACATGCCACGGTCTTAGTGCTCTCGTGCGCGTTTCGCTAAGGGATGAATGCGAAAATTAGTATGGCACAACATGACTGCCAGACGAACGTAAATGGCAGGTCATAACATGAAAATCATGATGTGCATGTCATGAGTGGCATGATTTACATGCCATGGTCCTTAGTGCTCTCCTGGCCGTTTCGCTAATAGGAATGGATGCGAAAATTGTATGGCACAACATGGCTTCCTGAAGAATGTAAATGGCTGGTCATAACATGAAAGTCATGACATGCATGTCATGGGTAGCATGATTTACATGCCACGGTCTTAGTGCTCTCGTGGCCGTTTCGCTAATGGGATGAATGCGAAAATTAGTATGGCAATACATGGCTGCCTGACGAACATAAATGGGAGGCCATAACATGAAAAACCATGATATGCATGTCATAGTGGCATGATTTACAAGCCACAATCTGAGTGCTCTCCTGGCCGTTTCGCTAATGGAAGAATGCGAAAATTCGTATGGCACAACATGACTGCCTGACGAACATAAATGGCTGTTCATAACTTGAAAATCATTATATGCATGTCATGAGTGGCATGATTTACATGCCACGGTCTTAGTGCTCTCCTGGCCGTTTCGCTAATGGGATGTATGCGAAAATTGCTGTGGCACAACATGGCTGCATGGTGAACGTAAATGGCAGGTGATAACCTGAAAATTATGATCAGCATATCATGAGTGGCATGATTTACATGCCACGGTCTCACTGCTCTCCCGGCCGTTTCGCTAATGGGATGAATGCGAAAATTGTATGGCACAACATGGCTTCCTGAAGAACGTAAATGGCAGGCTATAGGATGAAAACCATGATATGCCTGTCATGAGTGGCATGATTGACATGCCCCGGTCTTGGTGCTCTCCTGGCCGTCCCGCAACGGGATGCATGCGAAAATTGGTATGGCACAACATGGCTGCCTGCCGACATAAATGGCAGGTGATAACATGAAATCATGATATGCATGTCATGAGTGGCATGATTTACATGCCACTGTCTTAGCGCTCTCCTGGCCGTTTCGCTAACGGTATGAAGGCGGAAATTGGTATGGCACAACATGACCGCATGACGAATATGAATGGTAGGTCATAAGATGAAAACCATGATATGCATGTCATGAGTGCATGATTTACATGCCATTGTCTTGGTGCTCTCCTGCCCGTTTCGCTAATGGAATGACTGCCAAAAATTCGTATGGCACAACATGACTGCCTGACGAACATAAATGGTAGGTATATCATGAAAAACCATGATATGCATGTCATGAGTGGCATGATTTACATGCCACGGTCTTGGTGCTCTCCTGGCCGTTTCGCAAATGGGATGAATGCGAAAAAATGGTATGGCACAACATGACTGCCTGACAAACATAAATGGGAAGTCATAACATGAAAGTAATGATATGCATGTCATGAGTGGCATGATTTACATGCAACGGTCTTTGTGCTCTCCTGGCCGTTTCGCTAATGGGATGTATGCGAAAATTGGTATGGCACAACATGGCTGCCAGACGAACATAACTGGCATGATTTACATGCCACGGTCTTGGTGCTCTCCTGTCCATTTCGCTAATGGGGTGAATGCAAAAATTGGTATGGCACAGCATGACTGCCTGACGAATATATTTATTGATTTATTCCAAAATACCCCTAAAGGCCCTCGACGAGGGTATTACATAGCGGGACATTTAACAATACATTGGGAAAATAACAGGGTGAGAGAAACGGCAAAAACAATTGGCTGTATACATTGAGAATTGACAATTGGCTGGTATACATTCAGTCAGAAAAAAAAGCATCAACAACAACAACGGCAAAGAAATAGATGCAAACTACAACCTACTTGAAATTAGAAACTGAAGTAACTATACACAAGTGGTAATAAAGGCTAAAAGCGCAAGCATAGAAGGCAGTAACCGAATGCCTAAGCAACAGGGTACTTGAAAATACACAATATGTACAAAGAGGTACACAGAGGCTTACAAAAGGGATACGCTAAAAAAAAAAGAAATGAATGAGGTAGGACACCACGTTTAGGCAATACACTCAGTGCGTTGAAGATCTTGAAATTTCGTTATGTTTGTTTGGGTAGCTACGTGCGATGATAAATGGTTCCATTCAATGATAGTGCGTGGTATGAAAGAATTAGCGAAACGATGAGTGTGACATATGGCTTGTTTGAATTTGTACTGGTGATCGCGGCGAGGAAAAATGACTGCAGGGGCTGAAAGAAATCGTCAGAAAGAATTGAATGAAGGTATAGTTTATGAAAAAGCGAAAGGAGAGTACTTGGCGACGATGGGATAGGGTTCAAATTCAGCGCGATCTCATAGGGCAGTGATGCTTGAATGACGTGAGTAATCTGAAAAAATAAAACGCACAACACGGTTTTGCAAGGATTCAATATTCTGGATAAGATAGGCTTGAAATGGGTCCGAAATAGCTGAGCCGTATTCGATTTTTGGTCTAACGAGTGTTAAGTAGGCGACCTACGTATATAGGGAGGGGCATTTTTTTTGGAATGTTTGAGAAGACCGAGTGAACGATTACATGTAGCAAGTGTGTGACGTAAATGTGATAATGCACTTGAGATTGATTGAAAGTGAACACAGGTATATATAATTACTACTAAGGGTTAATTCGGCATTATTTAAAACGTAAGATGTTGGTATGCGGGCATTATGCAGGTGAATGACATTAACTTTTTTTGGATTCATTAAGGGTCATTAACGATGAGGTGCACCAAGTGTTCATATTGACAAGGTCGAGTCCAATGAGCTCGCGATCGGCATTACTAGATATATTACCGTATAGTACAAAGTCATCTGCGAATAGTCTAATATGGGAGGATACACAATTTGGAAGTCATTAATATAGATTAGAAAAAGCAACGCACCTAAAACACTACCTGAGGGACACCTGATGTTACGTTCAAACAGAAAATGCACTTATGAGATATGTGTTGAGGAGGGTGTTTCTTATCACAAATTGACTGTTGTGACTATTCCACTGTGTTTTTCACGAGAGAAAACGTGTAAGATTGTACAGGTAAAGGATTACGCGAACGCAGATGACCTTTCCATCCTTGACATGTTAGGGTATTCATTTGGTCAATTTCAGCACACATCTGAGCACGAAACAGTTGAAGAATTGTGGCAACGTTTCTAGGGAATAATTAAACATTGTATGAACAAATTTATTCCTAGTAGTGCAAAGAATATTAAAAAGCGCAGTCCATGGATAACGCGAGACATTGTTCATAAGAAGCGAAAGTAAAAAGACTGCATTGAAGAAACCATGCCTCCGAGGAAATACTGTGCATAAGACGGGAACTGAAGAAAGACCTGATAGAATCTAAGCGTACTTTTTTTAGTCACAAATTGAGTACCTTTATTAAAAATTAAAAGGAGCTCAAACATGGAAATGAAATAGCGACGCAGGACGTTGATATTGCAGATACCCTTAACATTTTCTTTTGGCCAGTTTTTACAAGCCGCAGATGCGACACTGAAATTGAGGGTACGATATGTTACTTATCAGAACCAATGGGAGATATTATTATCAGTGGAGAAGGATTGTTAAACAGACTGCTGTCTCTTGAATCTCTAAAAAGCATGCGGACCTGACAAAATACCCACCCCATTCTTGCACCGTTATGCACAGTGGGTGTCTTACTACTTGGAAATAATTTTTCAAAAGTCCCTTTGCACTCGTTCAGTGCTATGTGACTGGCACACAGCTGTAGTTGTCCCTGTGTTTAAGAGTGGTGATTGGTTGTCAGCTCATAATTATCGTCCGATCTCACTAACCCCAATCTGGTGTAAAATAACATGTTTAGTCAAGCACATGGTGACGTTTCTGGAAAATAAAAAGCTACTTTTATCCTTATCAGCATGGCTTTAGGAGTGAAGTCTCAGCTACAACACAGCTTATTGAAACGATCCATGACTTTGCGACGGCTTTAGATGCACAAGAAGAAATTCATGTTATCTGCATTGATTTCGCTAAGGCCTTTAATAAAGTGCCTCATGATAGATTGCTGATTAAACTTCACGGTGCTGGACTCAGTCAACTTGTACTTGGTTGGACTAAAGCGTACTTAAATGACGGGGAGCAATTTGTGAAAATTGAAGATTCAGTGTCCAATTCCCTGGAAGTGTTTTCTGGAGTACTGCAGGGCTCGGTTCTTGGGCCCTTGTTAATTTTGATATACGTCAACGATATCACAGCTAAAGTAAAACCACCCGTAAAACACAAACTGTTTGATGATGATTGTTTAATTTATGCACAAGTGATTAGTAATAATGACCACCTGAACACTGCCCAGTGCCTTCAGGAATTACACTTGTGCTGTCAGGCTTCAGGAATGGAAATCAATTATTGCAAGTCAACCGTTACACACATTTTTAGGAAAGAAGCAATAATTCTATTTCAGTACAACAGCAGGAGTCATCTTTTATTGACAGCGGATGCATTTAAGTACCTGGGCCTCACAATTACGCATAACTTAATGTGGCATACACATACTGATAATGTTTGCTGTAGCGCTTCACAGCAGTTGCACTTAGTAAGAAAAAAACTCCAGGGCGCAAGTATGTAAGTAAAACTTCTTCCTTTTAAAGCGTTTATACGGGAGATACTTGAATACGCTAGTATAATTGTCTGGAGTCCTCATCCGAAAGTATTGGTAAATAGACTAGAAAGAATACGACGGCTTGCTGCTCGCTTTATATGTTCAAAATATAAGAAGTATGACTCTGTAACGGAAATGCTACAATTCTGTGATCTGGAGACACTGGAGAAACACAGACTTTTTCAATTAATGGAAGGGGATTTTAAAATTAACAGGAACACCTACTTACAACAACCTGGCAAACGAAGCGAGAGGGCAAATCACGGACGAGTGCTGCAGCCTTACCGTATTTGCTCGCATAATGATTGCACTCGCGTAATGATCACACCCCTAAATTTTGTCGTCAAAATTGGATTTTCTTTTTCCCCCGCGTAATGATCGCACCCCGAACTTGCCACAGCGATATGTCGTGTGCCAAGTCTAGCTGACGATCATCATGTTTACCATCTGTCGAATGTTACGTAAATAACTCTTCAAGACTCACCAATTAAGTAAACTGCACGCACCAAACAGATGCCTAATTTCTGCCCACCCTTGGCGGAAACATGCCGTATTAGGATAGATACAAAGACAAATACCGTAGTTTTCACCACGCCAACAGCTTCAAGAAGACAAGCATATCTAACGCGCTCGACGGAACGGAAGATAACCTTCTGTGTGACTGCGGTGACACTGCCGGTCCCGACAGGGAATCGAGCGGCGACGACACTGACACCAGTGACGCTACAGACTCTGAATTAAAGTTAGGGGGTCAGTGAATGAGAAAATTAAAGGGCAATATGCAATGCATGTAGTTCCTGCATAATGTTTGCGCTTATTACAAAGGTAATTCTTACTCTACCTTTATTTTTGGTTATGCTCATGATAGCTATCGTAAGAATTGTGATACGCGACTTGTTTGCGTTCTCGGTGCTCAAAATATTCTTTCGCGGGAAATTTACCCCGCGTAATGACCGCACCCCGAAATTTGCGTCAATTTTTTTGAAAAAAAAGTGCGATCATTATGCGAGTAAATACGGTACTTTGCACGGACGAAGATTTACAGGTATTCTTTCTTCCCAGACGTAATTGAGGCATGGAATGGTTTACCGAGTGATGTAGTTAATATAAATGATGTTAATAAATTTATGCACTCGATTTACAATTATGCAATATGTTTTAAACAACCTGAACGTTATTTATTGTTATAGGGATTCAAAGGTGTCTTTTTGTTTCGTTGTGAGAGAGCTTTATAAAAATTTGTATAGTTGTATGGTCGAAGTTAGTATTGTAACCTGTACGATTATGCACCTACTTTATTAGTACGAAATGCCATACCTCCCTGTAATGACCCTCAAGAGAGGGTTGACAGTATATCTAAATAAAATAAATAAATAATAAATAAATAATTAAAATGATCATTATTGGCAATTGCAACGCCCCTTGTATTGATTGGGACTTATTAACTTCAACAGGTCGTGAGAAGGCAGCATGTGGCTCCCTGATTAATATGGCTGTTTATTTAAACTTAACACAAGTGGTTCAACATCCAACCAGAATTAATTATGTTCTTGACCTTGTTTTTATCAACACATAACTGCTGCAATATGATTTTGAATGTGACATAGTTGGCTATTTATCAGATCGCAAGGGTGTCTTATCGTAATTTAACGTGATTTGTGTGCCTTGTAAGCCGAGATTCAACATTGTTACCGATTTAACGTGCGCTAACCACTGTGCGATTATTGATTCACTAGAGTCCACTTTCGATGAATTTGTAGCAAGCAGCGAGTCATGTAGCATTGACGTGTTGTTAGAACAGTTCTACAATTCGGTGCGCACCTGTGTGCTACAGTTTGTTCCTCAAAAATGTGTACAACATAACCAAAAACATCCTTGGTACACACGTGACATAATCCACCTCATACGACCCATTCAGTGCATGCACAGGCGTAACCGTCTCGATTCACTGCTTTTCTCGCTCGAGTCTGAGCTAAAGGCAAAAATGGCAGATGCTAAAAACTTTTATTACAACGTGACATTAACAACATTTATGAAGGATAAACCATTGAAATGTTGGAAATCGGTACTTCCCTCTCCTCATAACTCTGCAGCATTCATAGCTGCGCTCTTTTTCTTTCTTTCTTTTTCTTTTTGTGCTTTTCGTGGTGTACAGCTTAGATATATGTCGTGCTTTGCCTCTTTCTTTGTTTTATATATGGATGTTTTATATTATACCTTGAATGTACGCTTGCATTGTAACTATATGCCCACCTGCTATGGTGTCGACATAGAGACTGGCAGTATTGAAAATCAATAAATAAATAAATCATCAACGATAAAACTTGCACTGATCCTGTTGCCATTTCTGGAGGCTTTAACAACGACTTTCACTCTCTCTTTAGCCAAGATGATTGTTCTTGTCCTCTTTTCATTCACAGCTTGGCACATGTGTTACCCAGTCTCGAGGTAACCTATGCAGAGGTTCTTAATCTATGTATTGCTAAAAATTGACACTTCGAAGAGCGTGGGGCCTGATGCCATACCTAATATGTTCTTGATGAGGTACTCTGAATGGAATGCCCATTATCTTACAGTAATTTTCAATAAATCCCTTGACACGTCAACCATGCCCAAAGTTTCTAAAATTGCCAGAGTCGTTCCAGTATTTAAATCTGGCGATGAACAACTTATAGCATATTATAGACCAATGTCTCTCATCTCTACTTGTTGTAAGCTTGTTTAACATATTCATAAGCACATTGTTGAATATTTAAATTGTCAAAATCTTATTTCACAAAGTCAGCATGGCTTTCGCTCTGGTTTTTTGCTGTCACGCAACTCATTCGTTTTACGCACGACATAGCTCCTGCTCTCAATAACCACGATCAACTGGACACTATCCTCATTGACTACTCAAAAGCATTTGACATGGTCTGCCATAAAAAACTTCTGTGTAGACTGCAAGCAGCATTAAATGAGTCTACATTATTAGACTGTATAGCTGACTATTTACACTTAATATCCGAGTTGGTAGCTTTCAATAGCGCACAGTCTTCATCAGTGACAGTCACATCAGGTGTGCCTCAGGGTTCAGAGCTTGGACCTCTGTTATTTGTAATTTATATTAATGATGCAATAGATGTGATTAAAAACACTGCCATCAAGTTGCGCTTATATGGCAAAGATTGTGTCCTATACCGCACTGTTAAAGACACTTATGACCAGCAAGAACGAAACAATGTGTTTTCGATGTTCTGCGAATGGAGCGATATGTGGCAAACGAAAATTAATTTCACCAGGACGGGTTGCCATGACTTTTGGTAGCAAAAACAAGCCACTGAATTATTCTTATGGTGCTAACGAGTTTCTTGTCCCATGTAAGTGAATTCAAATGCAGTGAACTCCCCTTAAAATGAACTCGGTTATAACGAATTCTCGGATATAACGAACAACACAGGTATGTTTGTTTGGCTTCCCATAGACTCAATGCAAAAGAAATCCTCTTAAGATGAACCTCCTCACAGGTAACCTTCTGTTAGGAGGAACTTTCCCAGTGCTGTGGACAGCTGCCCCTAGTTTATTGTAAGGGGCCCCAAGAGCTGGATACCTGTGTTATCTTTTGATGTCTCCCCACCAAGGAGAGTACAAAAGAATCAGACTAAGTAAGCAAAGCCACTGGGGTGCCAGCAATAAAACTACAGAGTTTTATTGTTGGGGACCCCAAGTGCTAGGGGCACCCTGTCTTCTTGGGCCCTTTTGTTGTCTCCCCACCTCCTGTTCAGCACCTACAGGGAGAGTACAAAGGAACACAAGGCAAAAGAATCCAAGAGGGCTTACACAGAGACTCTGGGTACTTGAATAAAGTTGCCCCTAACTAGTAGAGCAGTGGTAAAGCAAAGCAGAACAAAACAAAAAGGGGGGACCTGGGCTCCCACACAGGGGCAAGAAAAAGGGGGGTATATAAAAAAGTGAATGCTGCTTTTTATCCACAACAAAGTGTACACATTACACGTTTTGGCTGATCAGCACCTCCTGGGGCAAGTGCAGGAAAACTGCCCTAAAGAAAGACAGGCCTAGTTTCCAGACTGGGCAGTAAAGGAGTCCTTGGGGACGTGAAAACCTATGTGAGTATCCTCAAAGATGCGCCACAATGCCTAACACATTGAGTGGCAACACAACTGACATGCTCACTGAAGAAGTGCTTCAAGTGCTTTCAATGAATATGGGAGGTAGCTTGTGCCTGCTTAAGTTCTCTAATAAACAACCTTTCCCAGCAGCATGGAGATACTGGAGGATACTTAAAATCATTAGATGAAATGTTATTTATGGCTGCTTGCCAGTGCTTGAAGACAGTTTTCAAGTTGGGTAAAAATATGGTTTTGTTTGTAATTTTTTCCCAGTTGCAAGCCTACTTTATTGACTTTTTGAAGTAAGATGTTTGGATCCACCTAGGTATGTGGCCAATCCATTCTTGGAGGCACTTCTGATACGATGAACTTCTGATAAGACGAACAAATTGTCATGGTCCCATCGAGTTCATCTTAAAGGGAGTCTACTGTACTTGGGTGTTATTTTTTCACATAACCTAAAAAGGCACGCCCATATTAACCACATCTCTGCAAAATCGCTTCGGAAGCTTGGCTACCTTAAGCGAACTTTAAAAAATGACACCTAGGAATGTAAGGTTACTGCTTACAAATCACTAGTACTTCCGATACTAGAATACACTTCAGCTGTATGGTGCCCTCACATTACGTGTGACATAGAGCTCCTGGAATCAATTCAGAAAAGAAAAATTGTTCATCTACGGTCATTACGATCGTAGCTTCTCACCTTGATCACATGCTCAAATCTTTTCACTGCCGACTTTAGAGCACAGGCGCACACGTGAACGTGTAATTTTGCTGCACAAGATCGTCCAAACATCATCCGGCGTGTAGGCACCCTTCTCTTTTACATCTTAATGCTCATACTACTGGACACACCCACAGGCTAAACATTATTCCTTTCAGGGCACACACTGACTGTTTTAAGTTTTCATTTTTTCCACGCACAGTTGAACTCTGGGACAACTTGGATGGCTCGCTTCGTGCATTAACATGTGAACAGTTTGTTGTGCAACTACCTAACCATATCACCTTTTAATCTGTTTTGTATAATATTAGTGTTTTTCTCTTTCTTTGTTTGCACCAACCTCTGTACCCTCAGCTGACTGATGACCTTGTTGAGCACTTATGCAGGCATAGCACATTTTATGAGTTTGTAGAATGTCAAAGTTTTTTTCTTTTGTTGTCGTCGCTGTTTATACTAAAACATGTACCCACTCCTGGTCTGTCTCGATATCGAGATAACAGTATTTGTAAATTAATTAACAATGAGGGGTTATCTAGATTGATTCCACACAAATTGGGCAGCGGTTTCCTTCCGACAAACTTGGTAGTTTACTACATCATCAGTGTAGAGGCTAATTTGCTCAATTCAGCAATAGCATGGAAAGTTGGGCTAGTTGGAACATATGCATTGTAGCAATTAACGCAAAAGACTGAGACCAAGAGACACAAAACACACTGGACGAGCGCTGTCTCGCAACTGAAAAAATTTATTTAATTGACAGAATAACGCGTATCAACTTCAGCCTGGACGTAATGTGGCTGGCTGATCCACAATGAGCTGGTCTCAGTCTGAGCTCCATGGGCGTGCTGGACTGCAGCCTGCACGGGCCGCGGTTGCAACGTCGCGGGCTTGAGCTCGGGACCCTCATCCCATTGATCCTCCTCGTCCGCGCAGTCCCCCTTTCCAAGGGTCTGTGGCGTGGGCACCGTTGGCGTTTGTGCATGTTTAGCAGGAACGTAAATCACTGGGGGGCCGTTCGCGTACAGTGACCTGTAGTGCCGCCGTCGCTCAGACGGGGTCATGCCCTGTACGGTGCGGAAGATCGGGGCCACTGCGGGCTGGCAGTGGTCGACAGCAGCTCCGGTCTCTACCTCCCACCTCTCTTCAGGTTCAGGGACAAAAGGCTTTGCCCTTACCGGTGCCGGCACTGGATCGTATGGGGTGTCGTCCCCGGTCGCCGTGCTGAAGTGCGTGGCCGACCGGTCGGGGCAAGTCGCCAGATGCATTTGATATGCCTCCATATTGGTCCGGGGCATTGTGGCTATATGTGATTACTGAGCCGACTTTTCAACACCTTGTGGTTCTCGTCGTACGGACACTGCACGAGAACATCCTGGAACCTGTTGTATGTAGCCATGCTGAAAAATCCGTGAAGGAAATTCGCTTTACTCGCAGCCGCGCGCTGGTGACCGTGGGCCGAGTTAGCAGCCTTGTAGCGGCTCTGTCATTTTTCTTTGCCAAATAAGGTCAAGCGCCAATGGTCCAATGAAATGCAGCCGCAGCAGCGCATCACAGCACGTGCATGCCATCGACGACCCGGGCAGAGTTGCAAGGCCAGAGGAGGCGGGATATTTCATCTTGGGCAATTTCGCTGTATTTGGGATATTACCTGCCTTCGCCTCCAACACTTGTATTCCACTGCCTTTTCTCCCCCAAAGGCACTTAGTCGATTTTTAGCTGTTTGTTTAACAACATTGCTGTGTTTAACAACGATGCAATGTTGTTGCCTTCTCTGAAAATAAACCAGTGTTTATGCCTTGTTTTTCACTCTGCCTTTATGAGGGCTGGGGTGCAAGTGTACAGTCAACAGCAAAAGTTTGCAGGATCCGAAACTTGAGAAGAACCTATATTACTGCTTAGCATCTGAACATAGCCTCGAATTAAATATTAAGCCTGTACATCGCAAAAACCTCTATTCACTGAAATGTTTAATTTATTTGAGGCTATGTTCCGAGGCTAAGTGGTAATGTAGGTATTTATCAAGTTTCGGGTCCCGCAACCTTTTGCTCTTGACTGTACTTGTACTGTTCCAGCCATGTTGAACAAAATGCTGGAAAGAAGCACGAACTTCCTTCAGCACAGTAAAATGCATGAAAAAGAAATTGCTGTCGTGAAGATGAATTTGGTAGCAACCAGTGGGCAGCGTATACTACACGGCTTCGTTTTTTCACCTTGAACATAAGGATCAGTCTCCTCAAAAGAGAAAGAGACAAGTATAAACCAATAAGAGAAGGTATTTTGCATATGTGCTCTCCCTAAAGTTTAACTATTTCCTGTGTTAAAATTAACTACCTGTGCAATATCTGGGTATGTGCTTATGTCGAGGAAACTTCCATTATAATATGGTGCCAAAACATGCAGCCGGTGTGTGTGTGTGTGTGTGTGTGTGTGTGTGCTTTGATTAGGGCTCTTTTTTGGACTTCCCTGCCCTCTGCTTAACAAAAAGGTACAGTATCAAAAGTGTACAATACATGAGTTGAGTTGGGGTAGCACTGACCGGGTCACATTTTGTAAATTTTCTGACAAGTAGGTTTCACTTACAATGACAGTGTTAAGCTGCGCGCTTTCTTTATGGGGAAATAGGAGGAGAACCATAAGATTAAGGGGTATGTGAAGTTTAAAAGACAGTCACGGCATGTGTCTGTATTTCGTCTGTAGCACTGTTCGATTTCCTTCTAGTGTTTGATGCTCTTCTAGTTGACTGAGGTGGACTCCTGGTTCACTGGTAGACTAAGTAAAATTTAGGTGGACTAGCATGGCCTGCACTGGATAAATATATCCAGTGCAGGCATGATCATCACATGATTTCTTTCTCTCTCTTCCTTACCTATGTCTCATGCACGCATATCCAATGCAGTGTGCACCTGCATCTATTTAACCTATTTTCATTAATTACCCAGATGGTTAAGTGACATTTCTGTATTATTATGCTCTGATATAACATCTACCTTGTACAACTCTAAACTTGCTGTGTTTTTTGTTGTTGTTGTTGTTGTTGCTGTTATTTTTATTTTTTTAGAATTGTCTCTTAATTTTTTTTCTAACAACCCCCATCGTGGGGTGAATAGAACGTGCTGAGCAGGAAACATAATTTCGTTATGTGCTAGTACTCTGACCAGACTGTAGGGGGTGTTTCACTTGAGAATGAAGTACTGTAAATGAAGCTGGACATCTGGTGATGATCCGCATGTACGAATGGTGGAAGACTAGTAGATGTAGCAGTCTTGCTAGAATCACGTCCCTGAAATGCTTGCCAGCATTTCTAAATCAGAAAAAGAACTGACCGAAGCTTTAGGAATGCAATTCATGTGAGGAAAACATCAGACATCTTTCTAAAAGAAACAATCGATAAACTAGTAGGCTACTAAGAAAAAGCATTGGCAGGCCAGTTCATTTTACATTTACATTTATACTTGATGATGACGATCACGTTACATTCCTTGAACAACACAATACTCTAAAGAGATGGGTATATGTTTCAATATTGTACAATAATTAACAAGTTTCTAATAAATCCACCTTTGTGCTTTTATTCATCCTTGGACAAAAATGCCAGGAGGAAGGTTGCCCAGTTGAAGACAATCACATGTCAGCAATGTCAAGTGACTGTGAAATTTCTTGCTGCTGTTCTGTGCATCAAGCAAACATAGGTGGTAAACGAGCTTATGTCCAGAATGAACGACTTCGTATCACATTCTCAGAATTACTTGGTTAAAAATTAATACTTGCAGCTTCAGTGCAGTTTCAGAAAGGGCTAATGGTGCCCCGGTTAAGTTGGTGCATGACGAGATTAAAATAAACGATGACTTATACGGGCGGGATGTCACTCGAGATGAACGATATCTGTATCGAAACCACGTAGATAAATGGAAACAGGGCAATGTTCTTGAGGCTGTCGATACGGTCATGTGCAGTGCACGTCAAGAGAGCACGTCGTCTAACGTGGTGGGAACGCCATTTTCGTCACCACAGGCATAGCTCCGGCTTCTTTTATTTAATGCTCGCAGCACTGTCAATAAAGCTGCTGAATTGCAATACATTTTGCTTTCACCAAGTCTGCATGTGGTGGCCATAACTGAAACGTGGCTACACAATTGTGTCCCCGATCACTGCATTGTGCCGGAAGGCTACAAAATCTTAAGATGTGATAGGAACTCACGAGGGGAGCGGGGTTGCTGTCATTGTAAAAAACTCGGTAGTGGCACCACAAGTTCAAAGCAACGTGCCAGAAACAGTGTGGTGCAGAATAAGCCTTTCAGACACAGTGTACCTTATTGGCGTCGTGTGTAGACCACCTGACACTGCTCCAGAGTATCTCGACGAACTGAATAATTTTCTTTGCGCCCATGTAAACGGGAACACCAGGCTCATTCTGACCGGAAACCTTAATCTACCACATATTAACTGGGACGCTTTCTTTCCGGGTCAGGTTGAGGTTGATAGTGGTGAAAAAATCTTGGAAATTATGTTCG
>JABSTT010004892.1:0-19799 GCA_013339685.2 Hyalomma asiaticum
ATGATGCTGTTCCCGTTGAATATTCCTATTGTCGGTGTTTCTACGGCACTGTTTTGAGCTGCCATCATATGCCTACTTTATCCATAACAGTCCCTACATGCACAATAAAAATCTCCAAGGCAAAAATATTCTCATAATAATAGAACTTTTCCTAAACACATGCACAATCAGAAAATGGATTGCCAATGTTATATATGCTAAGGAAAAAACTCAGCCAAAAGGTGTGCCTGTGTGTGCCCACGTTGTAGGGAAACAACACTGTCAAATACGTGGTAAAGGTAAAAAAAACATACTTGAAAGCTTGGTAGGTTGTCAAAAACCTTGCTAGTCAGGAATAAAAACAATTGCACTCTTTAGTTAAGAGAAAGAATAAGACACCAAAGAAGTCCATGAGAACAAAGAATGTTGATGGAATGTTATTCTGCTTATCAATAATCTTTTGCAGCTAGTCCAACAATGATGAAAGCACTCTTATTTTGCACAGTACACACTGTTATTGGCATACCTAAGGGAGGTGGTGGCTGTTACTGCATGAGGGTGGCCAATCCTCCTCTGGTAAGGGAGTGCATTATATGTAACGCACTCCCCCAATTTGGCACGATAAGTTACAGCACTAAATTTTCATCAATCATGTCAGCAGTAATGAAGGCAGTTAGAATACTGAGTAAGAAGAATAGTAAGAGGACGCGGTAAAGAGAAAAGAAAAAGCAGGAGTTTTTGAATGTATCAAGCAACACTGGTCCTGGCCTTCTTCCTGATTAAAACAAAGTTCTCAGTCCAGTGCGGTGCAAGTGGGAAGTGCCTACAAGCAGCAATTGTACAAGAACATTCCCTGCCCACTACGCCAGCCCAGCGCTTGCACCAACAGAAGCCAGATATGTGCGTTGAGTAGGAAATGTTGGAAATTGTATTTGCACTTCAGGAGTTTCACTAGTATGCATTTGGTCAAAACACAAATGCACTAATGGACCACAATCAACGGCAGTCCTTCATCAACAAACCTCTTGATAAGGAGCCATGACAAATGCAGATCCTGATACAATGTAAAGCATTTACACATCACAGCTAAACGTTGCATAGGCAAGGCACATGTTGTTCCTGACATGTTGAGGCCATTCCTCCTCGACACAATGAGAAGTCAAGAATACAGCAAGGTTAATGCAGTGCGCTTGAATGGATGAAAAGTACTATACAAACTGAAAGTTCCACAGTGCCGGATGTAGCAACACATACCCTTATAAGTGCTATCTACAAACTGCGGCAGACGAGTGGAAGGTATTTTCAGGTGAGGTCAGAATATACGTTACGAGACTTCCCCCGCAATGTCCCTTCAAATCAGTCTACCTTCTATGTCCCACTCCACTTTGAAGGCATGTGTACCCCCCCCGCCCCCCCACCATTTTCTTACTCATTTGGCAATTTGATCAGGTTGGCAATGTGAGTGTAAATTTGCTTCACAGTCTGGCTTTACGAAACAACACAGCACTGACAGCAAAGACATTCAAGAGCCGCGGACAATGTCAAATGTGGTTCGAATCTTTAAATACATGGCACAAGTGTGACAGCGGCACTGCCCAAACAGACTACCATAAAATCCTGAGCAAGTGGTCCCCTCCCCTTGCAAGAGATAATACGATAAATTTATGGGGAGGGCGCCTTATTCGGTCATGAGCCAAAATTCAGAATGACGGCAGGTGCCAGAGGTAAAAAACAAAAAATAGATCATTTCATGAATATCTGTAGAATAGATGCATTTAATGCTTTTATTTGATGTCATTGTTCTTGAAGCTGCCAAACGACTCCTTAAACCAGACGCACGAGCTGCAGGCCTGTGTGTTCGAGCAGCCCCGAACATTAAAGTGACACTTGCAACTGATGCGGCTCACATCCATCCATTTCATTAGAGCAACCTGGAACTAATCTAGCTCACTCTAGTCCTATGAAAATGGCAACTCATAAAGGCTATCACCTCCGATCTATAGTCATGGATGGCTATGCACATGAGTATGAAGCTGTGGTGCTGGTATTGTCAGGCATTGGGAAAAATGCAGTTAACAAATTTCTTTTTCTTATAATTTATTGTGTCCGGTCCGGATCCCGTGAGCTGCTTCTCCGTAATGTTCTTTGTTATAATTTATTGTGGAATTTCTTGAAAACTTCATGCGATCGGTGGTAAACAGGGCTTAGAAAGGGGTGGAAGCGCTTGCTCGCAGAATAGGATCAATTTTGAATCTCTCGAAAAGGGAGCAATGCACTTTCTCAAGATTTTATGGTAGGAACAAAACAGGTTAGAAATACTGATAGGTAGGGTAGCAGTGCTTTTGTACTAAAGATAGAGCACAGAATAAAACACTT
Source organism: Hyalomma asiaticum (assembly GCA_013339685.2). Classification (NCBI taxonomy): domain Eukaryota; kingdom Metazoa; phylum Arthropoda; class Arachnida; order Ixodida; family Ixodidae; genus Hyalomma; species Hyalomma asiaticum. Next base: position 2,356 of record JABSTT010004892.1, read on the forward strand.
GTGTGGGTTAAAACAAAATGGTACTCCAAAGTTCTAGCGTTAGGTCCATCAATGAAGTTATCAGTGAAGACCTTTATCGGGTGGTTGCATATTTCATTGATCATTTCCCATGCTTGGCATAGGTGATCCATGGCTTCATAAGTCATTGTCCTGAACATCAGCTGTGCCATTACTGTTGTTCCTTTATCCGTCGTCGTCTCGAACAGGTGAACTCTGCAGAAACAATAAAAAGAGTTCAACATTATGGGCTGCCAAGAATTATGAAACTCATCAACATTTCACATCTTGTCCACCAAAACTGATGTGTTCAGCTAGGTGAATTCAGCACGTAATTTGCTGAACTATACAAATGAAATGCTCCATTGATGCGTGACAATAATCCATCACACCATACCGCCAGCCAGTGTGTAAGCTACCACTATGACACGTTGAAAAACAATATGTTACACACTATAGTCCATGCTGACATTCACGGACCTCTGCTCCACTGAACAGATGCATACCAATGTACAGAATTAAAATTGCCTCACCCATGCAATGCCTGAAAATGAAGGGATGTCATGAATGGGACACCAGCATTCCATCTGTACCACACTCAACAGCATGCACACTACTACGTGCACGCACGCCAAACTTAAATGTTGTCCACCCATGCAGGACATCCTGCACTATAGGCTGGTTAGCTGACTTATGTACACAAAAATCCTTGAGACATAACCTAAGACTTACTAGTCAGTCAACAGCCACTTTAAATGCTGAAATAGTGAGGCAATTGGTGGGTACACCTAATGAAAGATGGTGTAAGGTGCACTGGCAAGGGCACAGTGAAGAGAACCAGGCAGTAAAAATGCCAGCTCTCAGAGGGTGCAAATGTGGCAGAAAACAAGGCAGACAGCATAATAACGGTCATTTATGCTCGTGATTCAATGCAGCTATCATTAACAAATTTTTCATTTAATGAGACAGCTAACTGTGAAAGGCTTCACATAAATGCGTACTTGAATATAAAGCTGATTTATTCCACCTTCTAAACGGAATTACTCAACATAAACTTAGCATTAATGTTGCTTCATAAACGAGTAAATGTGCTGTGCGACATTCAAGATAGTTTATTTGTGCATTCACATTCACTTTGAACACAACCCCAATCAGATGCACCCAGTCTCAAGTAGTTTGTCTGGCAGTTTGTACAGGTGTATGTGCAATTATATATTATTTGATGTAGCTATACAATATACACCTGCCCAAAAATGAGAATCTGTGACTTATAGTGTTTACTCTAGGAGTTGCACTTTCCCCCTTATATATTATTTGATGTAGCTATACAATATACACCTGCCCAAAAATGAGAATCTGTGACTTATAGTGTTTACTCTAGGAGTTGCACTTTGCAGGGGGAAGCAAGACACGAGTATCCGAACAGGATTCTTAGCAGCAATTAGGTGATAAATGCTTGACCTACTCCGTCTGTTAGATACCTGTGGATTCTGACAGTGGGCTCGGCCCTGTACATTGGCATGGAGTGAATGCTACACAAGTTATTTGCGGTCCCCTGAAAAGAAGCAATTTACCTTCTGAAGTATAGTTTGTAGGACGCGATGAACAATTTTTTTATATGCAACACAAACTAAATATCCTTTTGTCACCTGACAAGACTCTCACCTCCAGTGAGATGTGCAGGTGCTTCTGCTCGATTTGGTGGGTTGTCGTAAATGCCTTTGGTTGTCCTGCGTGAGAATGACAGGCATTAGGCTTCAACATACACTGCTTGCAGAACCAAGAAAAAAAACCACCGTGCGTAAGGAATGTTTAAATTAAAAGGATTTCACATCTAAAGGAACGCTGAGTGGTCGCCATATATTAATACGGATGGCATCAGTTCACTTCAGCAACTCAAAATGAATTATTTCGTGTGCACAGATGTTATACAATGGGCGGTCTACTTAAGGCTAGACGTATGTCGCATCTTTTCAAGTACTCCTTGTGTTGCAAATGCAAGGTGGTGTCACCATGCGTTAATTTTGCACTGTCTTTCTCACTGTAATTAAAGCCGCTTTGTAGAATGTTAAATATATTTTCGTATTTAGAAGTACTGTATGATTAGATGTAAGGAATGTTTAGTGACGTTGCCGAGTCGCGAACTCATAAACAATAACAACAGATTTGACTTTTGTCCAAATAAAATTGCCGGCCTAAACGACGCCTTTTACAAAGCGTCACTGACCTTCACGTCTTCTATTAATCTTAATAAACTACATTAACTTGGCTGGAGTGACTGCCGCAAAAAAACGGTCTCTGAATGCATGCATTAAACGAGAGCCACCGTGTTAATGCTTTCCCCGCGGCTTCTGAACTCAAGAGCCACATTTATATGACGCGAGGTTGGCCAGGAACGCGCTAATTTCATGAACAAGTCTGAGCAGAAAAAGACGCACACTTTCACCGACCCTGTTTTACAAGAATCGAAACTTACCCATTGAGACGTGATTCACGGTGCCGCGGCCGAAGCATGTTGCTTAATGTTGCGCACAACGACACCTCAAGCCAGGCGTTTCTCAGCATGCACGCCCGGCTCACGGCTGTCTGTAGCCGATAAGGCGGTATCACTGCATGGTATCACGTATCCGCCGCGGTGTCACTGGTTCTCTTGGTTGCAGGCTCCCGTCGCAGCGCCTTTCATGTCTGTACTGCGTAGTACATCTTGACGCAAAACACTAAGTTGACTAAGTCGCACAAGAATTTCACACCACTTCAGCGGCACGGCGTCAATGCATGAGGCGGTGAAGCATGTCAACAAACCAACAAAAACCGCGAACTTTCAGAAAATGGCGCAACAACACCCAACGTTGGAACAAAACACAGGACGAAGTGCGGAGGCGGCAGAAACCGCCGGCTGTCGTTCCCGTCGTTCGTTTCGCGGGTGAGGGAGAGGCGACTAGAGGGAAGGTCTGATGAGGGAGGGAATGCGCTCAATGTTGAAGACCTCCTCCTCGCGTGGAGAGACTTCGCCGACGTCGCAGAGGCACCGGAACCTTTTTTCGCGCCAAAACGAAGAGCAGCCGCATACAAACGTTGCGTGCACTCGGAGCCGCATACATGGGGCCCCAGCCTGCCGCCTCATGATTTGTCACGCTCAGCGGAGTTAGAAAGCCCTCCTATATGCGGCACATTGCGACTGAGTGGAAATGTGCCGTTTATGTTCAGGACGTTATACGGGACTTGACTAAGAGTGTAGGCTGTGGTTGCAGACCACACTCTAACCTCCCTTCATGATTCCAGCCATGCATTCATTATCTGTGGGATTATCACCAAGGGATTCCTAAGGTTGGAAGTGCCACCACAGGAGGACGTTGAGGGTAGCATTTGGGACGAGGTCCAACAGCATCTATCTTAACCACCTGTTGGATGTTTGGGGCTGGCGACCAGACTTACGGCTCACCTCTGCGTCTTACTGTCAGTCTGCACTGCCTTGCTCGGTGACGGAGGATTGGTTCCAACTTCACGCTTTCTGGCAACTTCCGGGGTTAGACCGGACCGGGGTCGCCTTCGGTCGTTGGTTCAGAGGTCGTTAGATCTTGAATGGCGATGGCTTCATAGTTGGGCTCGGGTGTATCGCCAGGAAGCACCACCTCATCTTTCACCTCTGCCAGAAGTTCAGTCACATTGGCAGCCGGGCTCGTCGCACTTCTAATGCACAGTTCCATGGCAGCAGGCAACACGATGCACTGGGGTCGCGAATTCCCACATGTTGGTCGAGATGATGCTACAAGAGTGCTTGCCTAATGCAGTAGAGTGAGAAGTCCTCGGTTCCAGGAACAAAGGAAGCTCACATCTGTGTATTCAATCATGCCCCCGATGGCAGCGAGCAGAGTCGGGTCATCAGCCTCCAAGTGGTCAAGTCCCCTGGATTCACAATCTTCTAGAGCACGTTTGAGCTGAAAGACGAGCGCCGCCTTGAAGAACTCTTCTCCTTTGCCTGGTTGGTCGGATGCTCTATTGTGACACGCGTCCCGCAACACTTAAATACCGGGATCTCTCTTGAGTAGCGGACATCAGCATACAGCGCCCAGCTTGAAGCTGCTCTGCCATCCTCTTGTGTTCTTCAGCTTGGGCGGCCGCCATCTCGTCTGTCCATTCAAGCTGTGCGTCGATACGGTAACCTCATCTAGCTCCTCACGAGCTCGTCGTCGTCTCTTTAAATGTGCAGCTTAATCGGGGACGAACCCCTTGTCTGGAGGCAAGGCCATAGTCAAAACCCAAAGCAAACAAATTCAAACTTGCCTAGAAAGCTACCAGGAAAACCTGGGCTATCTCATCATGGGGGCTCCAGCTGGCCCCGGGCACCTACCGGCAACATAGAAACAACCGCGCTTCCGCCTGGTGCTTGGCTGTTGGAAAGGTCTACCATATTCAGTTTCATTGTAGAGGAAGGAAGCAAATAAGCAAGTTGGTACATATGATGGGCTGCATTGTGCTGTACACATATGCAGCGAAAGTACCAAATGCATAATTATAACCTGATAAAGCCTGCCTCGAAAACGTAAATTATATATTAAAGTGCACTGCGCTACATCCATATAGGAACACTTACAAATGTTACCTGAGAGCGAAGAGTAAAATGGTCTCACATAACACCAACAGAGAAAAATAAAAAAAAATAAACGAACACACACTACATACATGTGCGTTACCATGACTTACTTGCAAAAACTGCATAACACTACGCGTTAAAGCACAATAAATAGCTTGCCATGGATTACTTTTTATGTAACAACAAAATTAACACTTTTTACACGAAAAATAAGAATTTGCCAAAAAGTATGGAGAAATAAAATTAACATGCGCTATTTATAAGAATCCCGTCACTGCTTTCCTGCGGCGGGGACTACGTTAGAGGACCGACACCTTGCAGCTGCCAGAGGATGCTCTGGAGAAGTGTGGCCGTCAATAGTTAGTTCCTTGATGCTGCCTGGTCTCGCGTCCAGCAACGCGTCTTGCCAGTCAGCCCCATCTCTAAGCTCGGCGAGCAGCTGGAAAGCTAGACACGCTGACGATGTCATCCGTCAGGTCTTCGACACCCACATTTGGGTAGAATCTTCTATTAGTGAATAGTATTAGTGGGCACAGAACTAACGCGTGTCTTAAAATTTCAGTGGCCTAGCGCCATCGATGAATGTTAGGCCACTGCTCTACCAGTGCACTTTGGAGAGAGAGACCGCACAACGGTCGGCGATTACATTATCATTCACCTTGTGAAACCCGTCTGGCACTTCCGACCACTTAATTGGTAGGAATGCGGCTACAATTCCTTATTAGCTATATTGTTACTAGCTATTAATTACAGGCGAGGATGTATACATGCAATGTGCGCATCCACTCAATGCCCTGTTTTGAGCTTGTTTGACGTTATTCCATTCAATGCAAAAGGCTTCACACCACTTCCACATCATGACGGTCAAACCAACCGTCCTTTCTTCTGGAGTTTTCCGGCTCCCCTTCCTTGCCGCATGCACTCTCATCTGTCCTGTGGACCACCCTGAAGCTCCCTCAATTTGCCTATGGTGCATAGGCGGCGGAGCTTGACGTTCTGGTAGCTGGCGGTGCCGTTGTGGTTGGGGTGCGGTTAGGGCTGCGGTGGTGGTGTCTGTGCTGCCAGGTATTCATGCGAGACAATAGCTCATATTGTTCGTTTACTGTCAGGGAGCAGTAAAAAACACTTCAAAACATCAACTACGAAGCTGGCCGCCCAATTTCTACAGCACAATACATGCTGAACAGTTCTAGAATCGAAATGACATTGATTACATGGTTTGAAACTAGAGGTCTACTACAGACTATCGGGACGCAAGGAGCCAAGTTCCCTTGCACACAAGACCGCTTGGCCTTGCTACCGCTGCAGCTATCGTTGGATCTACCTGGTAGTGCTGCAGCAGCCGCAATTAATAAGACACTTGTACACCGAATATATCCGTAAGGTACTGTGTTGCACAACTGTGATATGGTACTGTGGTACTGGGGTAAGTATGGTATGGTTTCGATTGAGGCGAAATGTTAGGGCCCGTGTGCTGTGCAATGTAAAGTGCACGCCAAACAACCCCTGATGGTGGGAATTTCCGCAACCCTCCAACGCAGCGTCACTCATAATCATAGCATTGTTTTGGGATGTGAAACCCGAGAAATCGAGGCAAGGTGACGCTGTGCCTACAGCAGAAGAGACATGTAAACGCAAAATACCCGTGAAAACTGTCGCACTTGTAGCACTGCAAGGACTAGTGCCTAAAAAAGATAATACAACATAGGAAAAAGGACATGGTGTCCGCACAGTGAACGAAACATAAAAGAAAACAATTTGTAATAAAACATGCTGAACTTGCAGCTGTATAATAAAGACACGTAAGAGTAAATAAGTGGAACATAAAAGAATAATGTGATGCAATACAAGGAGCATACATATAAAAAAAACATTTGCTATTAAGACACGCTGAACTTGCAGGTCTGTAACAAAATTTAGGGTAAAAGAATTAAGAAATATAGTACTAAAGACGAAATATAAACGACGAACAACAATTACTATTAAAACGCGCTGACCTGGAAGCGATATAATAAGCAAGTGCCAAGATAAATAAGTAAAACATTTAAAATTAGTGCTGCCCCCCATTTAGTCTTTCCAGAGCTGCGGCGATGCCTGCCGTCCACGCCCTGATGGTGTGCAGCTCCTGCAGGATCTGGTGCTGCTGCCGCACACACTCCTCCGACGCAGCAGCCATGCGCTCTAGTGCCCTGCTTATGCAATGGATCTCCTGAAAGCAAGGATGACATTCTTTGCTGCCACCACTCAACTGGAACATCCCGCTCCCGAGAAGTTCGACGGAGACATTTTCCTCTCAGGTGAATAGTCATTGCCCTGCCTGCGTCCAGTAGTGACGTCAACTCCGCTGTACAAGCAATGCATTGCTCATTAGGACAGACCAAAGTCTTACTGGAATTCCTCGGCAGTCATCACCTCAAACGAATCTTCGATCTTCGACCAAACCCTTTCCAGGGCTAAACGTATGTCTGCACGGCCCCAGCTCTTGGAAACCTCAATCAATGCCAGAACCCTCCATCACTTCAGTTTTGCGTTTGTTTCATTTCGGAAAGGAAAATGCGAGGTTCGCCTGCAAGGTAAGGCAAAGGAGGCCTTAAAGGGCAATTCCGCCGATTTTGCGGTGTCTGGTGAACTGAATTATCTAATAATACATACCCAGCCAGTCGGTCGCACGTAATTTAGTTATGCAGAAAATAAATTTACACAATGTTTGGCAGGTTTTCGTTGGGGGTCACCTTGTCTTTTTGACGTCATTACCTTCAGCGTTGCCTGTAAAGCAGGCGGGCCGGCAAAAGGAAAACTGCGATACTTCAGCGTGCAAATCGTCACTCTAACGTTAAAAAAATCATAACTCAATACCGTCGGACGACCTCACTAGTGTCATCTTAATGAGACATGATGTTGGGGAGACTGTGACGCCATCGCATGCACTGCTGGAAGCGTCTACTCGTTTCGGTTTTTTGATTTGAACAGTTTGTTCCGTTATATAAAATTGTTTATGCTTTTGTGAGCGAACTGAACAACACTGGCTGCCGCAGAATTGTCAGTACCATGGGAAAACACCGATATCAGACCATGGTGAAATAACCGCTGGAGTTAGTTCCCCTTTAACCTGGTGAATAGACGTTTCCTTTGCTGCATATACGGCCACTGAAAAGTATTTCACCACATCTAGTACAACAGACATGACGCATACACAGTACAACCTTTTCATGTGGTTATTGCAAAGTACTTAAAGTATTTGACGCAGGTGTGCGTTGTGTAATGGAAGTTGCATATCAAACATTTCGCAGCTCTGTACATCATACGCATACATGGAACCACAACATTTTATATTTCGTGCGCTCCTGATTGATTCATAAATGTGGTGCACAAGCATTACTCTTTATGCCCGAAACTTTGTGATTACACAATGGTGCACCAACCAGGGTGCGGGCACAATGGTCCAGGGTGCGGGCACACTGCGCAGACAATTTCTGTTCGGGCATCCGGCCGAGGTTGCCATGGCCGCCGAACAGGTAGTCGTGCGGGCCGCGGCGCTAGAAATATGCAATGTTTTATGAAGTCCGCGTTTTCCAACTGAGCGTATCAATAAAATAAAGAAATGGAAGCTGAATTGAGATCTCGGACAATACTTACAAGGCATACTGGCCCACTCCTTTGTAGCTTCTCCCCACCTTTCTTGGCAGCTCAAAGCAAACACAACGTTGCGAGTTCTGTCAATGTATAGGAATACAATTAATTAATTGCAGGAGATGGCGATTTTTTTCTTGAATTGACTGACAGTATCTCCAGGATATCACAGTCAGGTGGGGTCTGCCTTGCCGTTCGAGTATTGTGAAATCGGTCTTCAGAGGTATGATAAAAAACAAATCAGTTCTGAGTTTACGCATCCACAACATTGGATGTTGAGGTGTTGAGCTTGTGGCGCAGGTGTTTACAGAAAACAAGGTCCTGCGACGATTTCGTTCGTACCTCTACACTTTGGATGACTACTTCTACTTCATGCACTTGCAGAGGGGTTGCGTGCATTAGACCAATCCGTGCATTTGCTAACACCGTCGCCTGGCAAGAGGCGATTGTTCGCAACAGCGCACTCGAACATTTCACGTTGAACTTGGGCATTGAGCGCGCCGAGCATTGCGGGAGCCAGTCTTTGGTGAACTGTCGAAACACGCAACCCTGAAAACAGCCACGATGATTGCAGCATTCGATTAATGTAACCTTTTGTCGCCTGTTGTGAAGGCACTCGAGAGAACAGGTTCGGATGACAAGGTTTTGTTCAAAGTGCCCGTTGATGGAAGCATGTTTGTAGTTCCTTGTGGTAGCTTCTGTTCATAGCGTACTTGTGGGACGAAACCAGACACAAAGTGCTACGAGTTCCCAAACGGCTCTGCACTTTATCCCACTTGAAGTAGTTACATCTTAGCCTTGGCTGCTGGGACAACGATGGTTGTACCGCAATTCTTGAAATGTTACATAGCAGCGACCTCGACGTCGCAAAAGGTGGTGGACATGGATATCACCAGGGCCGAATTTCCTCTCGAATTTGTACAGTGGTTGCAACCACTGTACAAAGTCGCTGCTTCTCAAGGGGAGCATCACTGCACTCGGTCGGCATCGGCCGCTATATCGAGAGCGGGGAAGGTCTCGGAGGACGTGGTGAATAGGTATTGCGAAGCCATACAGCAAGTTCCACCTCCTCTTGTTTAGGAAGGACATCGCACTGGACGCCTTTATTCGCGCTTTGCGCGTCAACGTCTTCGACAACTACACGCTCTGCAGCGCCATGTTCAAACGTGAACCGTCTGAGGATCTGGCAGCCTACTACTGGTTCGACGTGACTGACACAGGTCGCTTGAACACGCGACCTGGCAGGTCCTGCGCTGGCCCTCTGGAAACAGTCGTCCGGCACTCGTGGCATGGTCCGGTTCCAGAACATGCAAGGCCTGCGCGAGTTTTCGATTGGCCGGCGTCGTCCGAGAATGGATGACATATCAGCCTTGAGAGGACGTGAGCAAGCAGCTCACAAGCAATTCGCAAGCAGTTCGAGCGTAAGGTCTCTGGCACGCACGGGAACACACGTTGAGCCATCGCCGCAGGAATTTAATATGTTCCATTCGGTCGCTGTTCCAAAGTTCGAACGAGTATGTACGTGCTCTGTGGGGTTAATAATAACGAATTCGTATTTTTGTGATGTTTGTCTAGCTGAACAACAAACACGTTGTGGCTGAAGAAAGCTGTTGTTACTTATTATGCCTTTGTGTATTTGGCCTCGTGTTTACCCAAAAGGGGATGCTCTGCTGCAACTACGCGGATCCATTAGTGTCAATTGAGGCAGCATTGTATCTTCCAAATATACACATACGTAGCCTTAAATTTGGGTTAGCCATGCATGGTGGTCTGTGGACCTTAATATTACAGAAAGTGCAATATATTGCTGTGCTGACGTTGACGTTGAATGCTGCTATGAATAAACGGTGCACACGAACCGTCTTGGTCTGCTCCTGATCTGCCGGGCACTGGTGGCTGGGGCCGTCTTTGGCACTCCGTTAAAAACATACAAGCAATGTTTTCATTTTCAAAACAGAGGCATGCGTAACGTGTTTCATGAAACTTGCTGCATTGTGAGAAGCCATAACGCTATTTAGCGATCGATTCCTTGAAACTGTTCACATTGCAGCATCAATCCTTCTTAAGAGCTGGGGGCATTTGTGCTCTGCTGCGCCGAGTCCTCCTCGGCCACACCAGCAGGAATAGCGGCCTCCTAGTGTGGCAAGTAATTGCTCTGAGGTTCTGGGTACAATAATGAACACTTTGCAAATTACTTTGCAAATGCATTAGCAGCAATAACATTGCACGCCAGACAACATCGCCGGGACACCACGCGAACTTGCGTAGCGGCTAGGCCGTGGCCTGTGCTTGCCGCCTCCACCTCGCGATACACTTCGTCGTCAATCCTACCGACGACGTGCATAGTCCCGGTCAGCTGGAGGATTCGGCCGTGATACCCAGACAGCTGGCTGCCTCCGGTAAATCATCAGGGAAGTGTGGAACATTACCGTAGAGACGAAACTACGCCAGTCACCTCTGGTGTTCCCGCGGCGCTTCCAGCGCCCGGTCTGCCACGTACCGCTCCTTGGGCCAGCAGGCCTGCTATTGCGCTACGCTCTTCTTGGCCAGGGCCTTCCGAATTAAGGAGCGCTGACATCCGTTGCCACACCTGGTTCTTCTTTAGGCGTGAGGTCTAGCGGCGTCGCAGTAGCGGGATGCCCCTCCATGAAATGACAAGAGGAGCTCCCGCTGACGCTCCCACACACGTAGGCCCAAACGCACGTCGTTCCTATGCGACGACATGGTTGTCGTTTGTCGCGCGAATGTTTGAACCGCTATTCTTTGTGTGAGTGTGTGTGTGTTCGTCAGTGATACCGCCTAGCGAATGTGCACAAAGCTATTTGGAATAAACGATACAAGTCGGACGTATTCTCGCTTGAGGGCATGTTTAAAAGCCTGCGAAGAAAATACATTTTCTAATATAACAGGGAACTTTCCTTTGTGCGCGACGAACACTTTTCTTTTGGTATACGGTCCCCTAGCAGACGACAGTGGCATTGCGTCATCTTCCGGGCAGGGCGCCGCCTGTAGTTTGGTGGTGACATTTATTTTTCGGCAAAAATGTTAAAAAAACGTGCGCATGAGCCTATGGTCCCGGTTGGACTGTGGCAGTGATCAAAGACGAAACCCTAGCCAACACACGCTGTAGAAAAGCGTTTTGGCTGGCGCCATGTCGGCCAAGCTTTGGTTCTCTTGCATGTTGATCGCTGCTCGCTAGTTTTTTTTAACAACGTTGGGTTGCGATGCTGTCGGCTGCAGCCGCAAAACGGGATGGATATGCTCTTTTCAACATATCTTGTGGTGTTCGAAATCGAACACGCCGTGTGGCTATGAAACATTTCACGCGTCCGTGGAACGCCGTCGAAACTTAAAAAACCAATGTGGTCGCTGGAAGTGCCTGCCACCTTTTAGGCTGTGACGACCTTCGAATGTACCTGTGCCAGTCCGGGATAGGCACAGAGGAGGTATTCGAGTTTCAGCATCACCGAAGCGTCTGTAGGCTGGAAGGGCGCGGAGGCTGTTGGCTTGTCGGCGGGCTGCTGTCCAGTTGATTACTGAAACGCAACACTTGCTTGTTTCGCCCTCTCCTGCTACACGCGCCTGCCGGCTTGCCGGTGCCCTCCGATTGTCACGTGAGAAGCACGCACACGCGAGCAACAACCACACACGAGCAGGAAGAGCAGCATGGAGGGTAAAAAAAAAATGTTACGAGGGATATGTAGGGCAAGTAAAGTCCTTTATTACTCAAGGACCCTCTGCAGAAAGTAGTGCCACCGATGACAGACACACTGATGCAGCACGTGAACATCTTTAGGTTGTTCCTAAGACGAACGCCGCAAGCAAATGGCGCAGCTTGTTAAAGCAGCAAGAGTGAACGCTTTTAAAAAAGTCGCGCATTTAATTACCTTTTGTGGAAAGTAAAAATATCCTTTTATTGCTGATGGCGATGTATTATGTTGATAACTCGTTTCACGTGCCTTAATTTTTATCTCCTTTCTTTACTGTCCTGTCTTCTGTTACTTCAATTCCATAGGCGGCTTGGGTTAACCTTGTGCATCTTCTGCCCTATGTAATACATTCCTTTATAGTATAGCAATGTACTGCTGACTCTGTTCTATAAAGTGCTGCAGCGTCCCCAACATATGGCCTCCGAGGTGTATGGGGACGTTGCTTCCGAACAAAAAAAAAAAGAACGCATGGAAACCCCTTCATTTCCTCGTCTTGATCGCAACCCTCAGAAGAGGGGGCGCACGGATGAATCCTTGAACATGCCGAGAAATCTTACCAAAATCTTCCCATGATTCCCCGTAATCCAGAGCGAGACATCCGAAAAATCGGCTCGAGCAATTTCGCCATTTATCGTCGCAAAATCTGTCATCGAAGACCTTGGACATAGGCACAAAATCACTAGAGTGGCCAGCGGTGACCTGCTGGAGGTTAAGATATTAACAACAGTATCAAAAGCTCGCCAGTCTTGAATCACCCGGTAACTCTTACGCCACATAGAACCATGAATTCGTCACGCGGACTAGTCAATTTGTCTCGAAACAGCTTCTGGAAGGTTGGAGAAAGCAAAACGCCACGCATGAGTGTCATGCTTTTATGCACTGCATAAAAGTAAGGTGGCATAATCGAGAAATACCAACGCAACATATAAGTCTCTCATTTTCATCAAGCATTCTGCCTAAGACAATCCTAACATGCTACATCATACTGAATGTGCGACCGTACATCCCAAATCCGAGGCGATGCTACCAGTGCTAAAGGTTCGGCCACACCAGTAGTGGCCTCTCTCTGCTAGCTCTGGCAGCAGCCAGATCGACGCAGAGACAAGGGGGGTCCGCACCAACCGTACTGGTGGGGGCGTTTGTCGTCAAGGGCAATGCCTGTACGGACACACCGCTTGATGGAGCGAGTGTCCAGTGCTCCGGATGAGGCAGGCGAGACGGCGCACGGTGCGCCCAGCGTGCGACGAGGCTCTCTCTATAGCACCCCAAAAACAAGGCTCCAATTACAGGGACTGAAGAGGCCGCCCTGTAAGATCAGTCCAACGGAACATTACAATATTTTGGAAGGTTAGGGGGGACTCGGTCCTTCGCCGCTCGGACGGCGCCTAGCTTTTCCCCCCCCCACTTCCTCTCCGCCTCCTCTCTCTCCCAACGTGTCGGGCTCGTGCTCGCTGCGATGAGACTGCAAAAGTGTCCCTTGGATATTTGGTGTGACCTTCGGCGCCTCTTCCGCGTGCGCCGCTTTTCTTGTTTTCTTTGGCATTCCCTTCAGCTCGACGCCGGGATTCTCGTCAAAGTAGGCACTATATTTTGACAGAAACAAACAGGAAAGAAATGAGCGACATATATTTACAAAACAAAGTGTCTGCATGCTGAACACAAAAGAAAACGTTGACGAAAAATCATGAAGTACCACGTTCCAGAGATAAATATTTGTCCTAAAACAAACGTTCTCAAATTTCCATGTCGCGTGAACTTGTGGTGGTGTCCTGCACCTCATAAATTGCAGAGCAGCTCCTTCTTCAGACTCTTGTCTGTTTCGTAGCGGATGGCTTCACCGCTCGCATTCGCCTTGGCAAGGAGCTGTACAAGCTCCGACAATAACTGGCGTCCAAAGTGTGTCCTGTGAGAGGGTGTGCAGTTTCGGCTTGCCATCGACAACTTTATTTTGCCCCAAACATTCTCTGTGATGTGTTGATGGGGTGATTGTGGTGGCCAGTCGAGGATGGCCACGTCACGGTCGTCCAGATAGGCACAAACCTTCTTGGCTTTATGAATGGGCTAGTTGTCGTGCTGCAGAATAAAATAATCGTCGTAATAATCATCGTAATAATCGGCAGAATAAAATAATCGTCTAGTAATCGTCAGCACATCGTCTAAGATGAAGCAGTACGACTCCTCATCGAAGCGGCCTTGAATTCGCACAATGGGTCCAAGGGGGCGCTTATGACACCCCAGACGCTTACAGCAGAGCGGCCGCTGGGTGCGACACGCTGGATGGAATCCGGCATATATCTGTAAAAAAAAATGAAATTTTGTCTTCCTTCAGGAAACAAATAGAAAGCCTAGGCTACGAGAAGCTGAAGCAGGAAACGTTTGGTCTCTAAGGATTTTCTGATGGGCCAGAACAGGCTACGCTTAAAACATTATCCAGACCATCAAATGGAAGGCCACCGCTGGATTTCGCGTGTTATATTCCACTTATTATCGTGGAATAACATCTGAAAGGAATAAACGAACGCGTGGCCGCATATGCGACTGTTTTTTTTTATTTTTTTTTATCACAGACTACAATGTGGCTCTTGACTACTCACCCGAAGTTGGCGAGATAGAAAGCAAGCCGTGCAGACCACTATATATGTAATGGAGGCGAAATGTGAAGGCGCCTTTGACTTTTGCAATGCGACAACACGCTAAAAATCGCCCAGATGGTCTAGATTCTTCCCGAGCAGGCTTCGTTAACATTATTCCTAGCCTTTGCCGCACCAGGATAATAAACTTAAAGTACCAGTGCCAAACACAGATGATGTGTGTCTAACTACTGGCAACCATTTATGGTTTATGGGTGAGTTCTCAAGGTCCGCCGGCTACCACGCTGTCTTGTGGGACAAGAGCCGGCACGTCCGAAAACGAACACTTTAATGGAGCATCAGAAGAAAAAAGAACACATGGCTTCATGCCCTCGAGCGAGCCGCAGCTCGTGAGGAGCATTCACGATGGTTATAAACGTTGTCTGCTAGGTTGGCGAAGACGAAGTTACAACAATGGGGTTTTTGTCCCAAAGTCACTCGAGCTGTTTTGACGGACGCCGTTGTGAAGGGCTCCGGATACCACCAGGGGTTCAACGTCCACGGAAATCGCATAGTAGACGTGCTTCCAGCATTTCGCCTCCATGAAAATGTGACCGCCGCGATCGCTCCAGCTTCTTTCGGGTCAAGAGCCGAGCCCCGTAACCACCGAGGGAGCGCAGCGGCCATTCAGGCACAGATTTGTTCGTGTTTGTGTGCAGGCGTGTCCAGTAGGGCAGCAGTAAATCGGATATTGTCTTCTCGAAATTCGAAATTTTTTGGACGAAATATGGGTTTCATAAAAGTAGCATCACGGATGACACCCAATAACTGATGGCGACCGCACGGTTCAACATACCTGCGTAATACTTCCTTTAAAAAGCAGCCAGAAAAGCACGGCCTGAAATGTAAATAGAATACCCCTTAGGGAAAGAATTGTACGAATTGAGTAAGAAGATGTGCTTTATCTTCGTTTTCATATCTACGTGAGCTTAATTCATGGGCACATTGTTGGCCAGGAGAGCTAAATTTAAGCATGCTTACCGAGGGTTGTCGAGGCGCCAAACACGCTGCCCTTGGTCCCATCTTGTTGTGAACGTGGCACTCGTCTGTGAAGACTTTTATCTATTCGTCTTCAGTCCCCTCTTAATGCTGCAGGGCGAAATATAATCGCTTTTTTTGTTTACCCACTGTTGGTTTATGCGCCGACGTTCTGCTTGATCTTCAGACATGCCGCTTTGCGTCGACGTTTCACCGTCGTGTCAGGGACGCTACCCAGCTCGAAGCTGCTCTTAATTTTGCGAACATGAGGTGGGGTTCACAGCCGCCGACCCATGTATTCAGCATCAGTGGTCACTTTTTTCCGTCCTTTACGTAGAGAATCCGATATTCTTCCATTCTGTACGCTTGTGCGATTCGATTTACAGTTTTAAGTGACAACTCAGTTATAACACGCTGGGGATAGTACTGCAGGAAGAGATTTATGTGCCGCCTTGCTTTTTCGGGCACCCGCGACATGGCTACTTTCCGAAAGTGCGCCGCCGAAACGATATAGCCCTGCATGCAGTCTTGCAGCGTTTTTATCGCCGAGGTGTCATTAGTGGTTCTTTTTTTTCTCGCGCTTATCGTTTTCTTTTTTATCAACTTGCTCATGTTAATTTCTCAATAAAATGTAGATGTAGCAGCGTTCTGCCTTCATTATCATTGGCGCAAGAGCGCCCTTGCTAAGGCTGCTTGCCAAGAAACTATCGTTCACTGTAGAAGGATACACACGCACATTATGAAGCACTTCTTCGTAGTGAAACATTACAAATACGATGCTACACAGCTGGCATGTTTTGCGTGATATGGCACTTGCTCTACATGTAGACGCAGGTTTGTATTGCTGAAGCTTGTGGTTACATTACTGAGGAGTTGGTACAAAGTATTCCCTTTCTAGTTCAACATGGAAAGTTCAACAGGAGTGTGCTTGGGTGCTCTGGTGAAACATACATACAACATGAATAATTGGCTCTTACAACACCCAGAACGTGCATATACTACACGGCAACATTTCATAATGTGGAGCTACAAAACAGTAAAATTATGTAAATATCAGTACAAAATGTCTGTACAAAAAGTGCAACTAGTTGTAATGATTGCAGTGTGATTGACTAGGAGCCTCAGAAATATTTAAACAAAATGAAACAACCAGCTTGTCTTGCAGCAGGATTAGCATAATTGAAAAATACATTACCCAAATTGCAGTACAACGACACAATGAAACAAATTGAACGGTCACTAAATGCATACAATTAAAATGAAATGATAAAATTCAAGCTGCACTAACATAACACAAGGAACAATAAAGGGCATAACTAAAAATAGATATTAAATTTCACTCTTGATGCAGCGCCATGGCCTGCACCAAGGAATGTAGCGTCTCATCATGGCCTTTTGTGCCGCTGCTCCCCTCCCTCTCTCCGGCGGCTGCCCCTCTGCGCGCCAAGACCACGAGACCATGTTGACTGCTCTATTCTTTGAAGAATCTGAAACGAAGAATCGTGGTGCAGTTGCCTGAGGTGCTGGGACTACTCTTGATTGATCTACTCGAACGCTTCTCTTACATCCAAACAGCCCTCTTCAGGGTTAGCCAGCCTTTTAGGCAGCTGTTTGTTCGTTGCACAGCCACGGCACCGTCCCTCAAAACATAGCACATTTCTAATTTACGTTCCAGGTTTGTTTGTTTTTCTGCTTCGTAATTATGATAACGGAGCATGAAAAATATTTGTCCTTGATGCAAAGTGACACCAAAGGTTCTAACCAACCCGGAGGATCTCATCGCCCTGGGAAACAGTGGGGGCTGTTGCGACTGGGGTCGATTGCCGTGGGGATGCCTACGCTACCATGAAGGCGGTGGAGTCAGGAGTGGGGTCGACGTTCAGGACCCTCGAGCGAAGAAAAAGA
>JABSTT010004893.1:0-20729 GCA_013339685.2 Hyalomma asiaticum
CCGCTCTTCTGATGTTTTTCAGGGAAGCCTAATCGTTAAAGACAAAAAAGGAAGAAACTGTTTGTCTTGTTATAAAATTGAACAGACATAATGGCAAACCCACCCTTTGCTCCTGGGAGCACGCACAGCGAATTCTATTTTTGAAAGCTAACGTGTTTCACCGGGACATTGTAAACGGACGCCTTACAGACTCAGGACATCGACACCGTCAGCTATATAGCATTCTTGCTCTTGTTCAGAAGCATCTCGAGGTACTACCCTGGAGGTAGCCAAGAGGCCTTCGGGGGAACGTTTCATCTCCTTCGCTGAGTTCAGATTCTGTCGCTCCATCCTCGTGCTGTCATCAACACGATTGCGATTACCACTTGCCAGGTGCGCACGCTTTCCTTCTGCATCGACAACAAGGTGCTTGCCGGTGGCTCTTCGGAGGCTTTATGCCTTCTCAAAAACACAGGACATCATCATTATCATCATCATCAGAACATTTGACAAACAGCTCTGACTCGCCAAAGGGTTCACAAATAATGTTAAGGTTCGGGAGTCCGTCCACCCATCACCCGCATACTACGACACCTGCTCAAAAGCCAAAGTGACAACCCAAAAACGATAACCCAAAGTGATAACCCAAAAGACATTCCAGTGTTGACAACTGTTAGTGCGTTTCTCCTACAGTGGTTCTTCGGGAAAAGGGTGGTTCAATACGAATGTATGCTGACCTGGGAGAGACCAACAAAGCTATAGTTGTTTATAGTTTTCCGCTAACACAAACAGACGACCTCATGCAAAGCTTAGCTCGTGGCAAGTGATTCTGGAAGCTGGATTTCTTGCCTGCTAACCATCAACTAGTGGTCGCTCCTCTAAGTCGTGATATGATTGCATTTATTACGAACGACAGGTTTTCAGCTTGGCTTGAGCTCCATCAGCATTTAAGAAGCTGATACATCTTGTACTGAAAATATGCGAAGGTGTACTCTTTACATAGACGAGATTATCGCGTACGCTCGTTCTCGAGAAGACCATCTTTCAAATCTCCGCACTGCTTTGCAACGACTTTCTAAAGCAAGTCTGAAACTCAGCCAGGAGTGCTTTGTCGACGTACGTTCCTGGGACATATTATAAACGGCAAAGGACTCTTTCCACTAGCTTCAGCGCTGTGTTGAAAAAGTATAACAAGGGAATTCTACAGACAGTTTCCTTTGCCTTTCGTACGTTCAGTCCACAAGAAAGGGAGTACTCTGCAGGCGAATGTGATGCCTTAGCATGTGTTTGGGCCTGTGGACTGCAAACAAGTCGTGTACTTTTGAGGTCACCTTTTGTCTTTCGAACTGACCACAATGCTCTTGCCACATCTTTGTCAACCAAAGGTGTTGGATATTGGCGACTGTGCACTTCACGTTCGTGAGCGCAACTGCTTTGTTACACTGCACCGTAGAGTACCGCAGGGGAAGTGATAACGCAGTGGCTGAGGCGCTCTATCGACTGTCTTTGCAAGGAGAGACCTATGAGTTAGCTGAAGATGTCCTTTTGCCTTCTTTCTCCAACGCTAACCAGGACAGAATTACAAGCAGCAACTGCATCGGACACTACATCGCCAAATCATGGACTTCTTTTGTCTCCATGGCCAGAAATAAGATCCCTGGAAGCCGAGCTAATGTAATATTTGCATGTACATGCAGAGCTATCTATTGTGCGCGACACGCTTTATGGTGGTGACAGGATCGCAATTCCAAGTGTCCTTAATCTTTGTGTGATGGAAGTCACACACGAATCACACCGGGGCATCAGTTGTACGAAAAGCCTTGCGCCAGAGCTGTACTAGTGGCCTCGAGTGGATAACCACGTAGAACCGCCGGTGAAAACGTGCTTGCCATTTGTGTGACAAATATGCATGGCGAAAATCGGCACCTATGAGAGCAGTAGCTGTCTCTGCGAGCCCTTGGGAGCAGACCGCTAAGTAATTAGACACGACGCCAAACATGCCCAGCTAATTGCCTATCATGCCGATCAGAATGTCCATAACACCCACCTAAATTTGCATCACTTCCACCGAAATTTCAAACATTGACGCTACAAAATCTAAGAAGAGCAATGGCGGAATTCTCAGTAGGGGTAGCCTTAAAATTCATAGCTTTACTGGCACTTCAACTTTTCATAAAGATATCAATGTGTGAAGCAAATACCGAAAGTAATGATCTTAACATTTTTAGCCGTCCTCATTATTGTGGGCATTATATTAAAATACGTAGAACATACCCTCCTTATCCTCTGTTCGAGCTCAAGCCAGTTCACCGTGACCTACTAGAGGCTGACGGAACCACGAGAACTTCGCGTGGAGCCTGCCTCGACTAGAGAAGACAGTCGCCACGTTGCCGGAGGCCTTAGTCACGATGTAGAGAAAACCAGGAAGCATGCTTTCGTTCGGCAGTGCAACCTGGTGAGAGCACAATCTGAGCGTATTCTTTGTCTTCGCAATGAAGGTAATGAGAGCGGAAAGGCAAAGCGCTTTGACTTTTAGATGCCGCCCACCTTATGCGTTTGAGCGGCTGAACAATACAATAGGCTACGGTAAAAAAAATCCAGCACACACATGTTACAAGCAAAAGTGCCACTCGCTGAGACTCGAATCCACAACAACACGGCCTACGAGGATAGCTGCTGGTAGCCATACCTACGAGACCACCTACAAATCAGTGAAACATGCTACGAATGGCCTTATATCTTAACTTCACGGCTCTGAAATACCCGTCTAATGACCTCCTGTTAAAACAAAGGTGCTTAGCAAGCAAAATTACGCTCTTGTTAACATTGCCTCCCTTCCACTGAACTCTTGGTTCGCTGCGGTGCTAACGCCATCTAAGAACGATAAATCGAAGGAGATTGTCGTGCTATTGCGTGCGTCATGGTGGGCCGTGGCTCGAAGCCGTGGAATTATGCGCTCGGGCTGTCGGCATATTTTGTGGCCGATCATGGTGCCTGGGGGTCTTTCAGTGAAGCAGTGTATGTGTAGGATTGCCCGGACAGAAGCAAATTTAACGAAACTGTTGATGGTCTCGGGCCGTCGCCGTGGCTATGGTAAAGCAAGACCATTAGCAGCTATTTACTTGGTCGCGTGAGAAACAACGGTGCAACACTGCTCTTCGCGCCTCCCCAGGTTTCACTTTAGTCACCTCTCATTGTTCTTTTTTTCATTCCTGCGACCCTGCACAGGAACTTTGGCAGCCGTCATGTTGTTGCTCGTACGATACAGTACATGCCCCCTCCTTCGGCTAGAGGAAGGCTTCCTCTAGCCAAAAGGCTAGCTCCAGCAGCATTTGATAACGTGCGATAAAAAGGTAACTGTTAAATTTGTCTACCGGAACAGAATTACCGCTGTTGGAAATTATTTTTCTTAAAACAATACACGGTTAACAGTTAGATGAATGTATAAAATACAGTGGTGTATAAAATCAATAATATGAGAGACCATGGAAGAGTATTAGACCATGAAAACTGAAGAACTGAAACTATACAGCTCAGCGATTGTGGGCTCGGCAGTTGTTCTGCGAGAGTTACCACTAACCCTCTGCGCTTCATCAGGCCGGTTATCTACCATGCCATTGGTTTGTTGTTCCTTCCCGTGCCCTCTGCATCATCACCGTGGGCATCACCGGTGCGGGCGCAACTTTTCCTTCGACCTGCTCAGTTTTCTAGACGTGAGACTTGGTTGGACTGTCCTCATGATTCAACGTGGCAAACGACAACACCCTACCAGCACTTGGTCCTCAGCACAGCTTGGAAAGTTCCATCGGCCACGTCGTCAAACGTTCCTTAAGCTACAAGTCACCACCCCTGTCGGCATCGCCTTGTGGGCTCGGCAGTTGTTCTGCGAGAGTGACTACTAGCCCTCTGCGCTTTATCATGGAGGTTGGCCCTTCGTACAGCCTATACGCAAAAAAATCGAGCAACCACTTCTTACTTCAGCTGCCGAGCCCGCAGCGCCTGTTTTCTACTTGTTCTGGATGTAGAGCTGTCGTGCGTGCCTTGCGGCTTGTCGCGGGTGATATCGAGTCAAATCGCGGGCCAGATAATGCGGCATTTCTCGCTGAATTGTGTAAGCTAACCGCAGGTCAGTCGACTGTAATTACGGAAATTAAAGACATTAAGGCTCAACTTGTTACCACTAATAGCTCTATTGCTGACCTTGCTAAACGTGTGGCATCTGTTGAAGCCCATTGTGAACACATCGAGCACTTGCGGCAGCACCTTGGTACCGTACAAGCTGACAACGACAAAACTCGGTGTCGTGTTTCTGATTTTAAAAGCCGTTCTGATGATGCCGAGAGTCGTTCCCGTCGTAACAATCTAATATTTTATGGTATCCCCGAGTCTTCTTCAGAACCGCGTGCACATCCTGAAGAAGCAAAAATGGCAAATCCCACGTGCAGGCGGAATCAAAGAAATGCGAAGCAAGCATCAGTAACGTAAAATGGATCTGCATTGTTGTGTCGCTGTACCGATTTCGGTACACATGAAGTAAACGAAACGGCCGCAAAGGCACCAAGACTGTGGCATGTAAACCACGCAGCCCATGACACGCATGTGATGACTGTAATGTTATGACCTGTCATTTACGTTTTTCATGCGGTGGTGTTGTGCCATAGCAATTTTAGTATAAATTCCATTAACGAAACGTGGGGTATGTAAATCATGCCGCTCATGACATGCATGTCATGATTCTCATGTAATGCCGTGTCATTTATGTTTGACGTGCACTCATGTTGTGCCATACCAATTTTCGTGTACATGCAATTAACATAACCGCCGCAAGAGCACCAGGACTGTGGCATATAAATCATGCCGACCATGACATGCATGTCGTGATTGTCATGTAATGCCGTGTAATTTATGCTCGTCATGCAGTCATGTAGTGCCATACGAATTCTCATGTACATCCAATTAAAGAAATGACCAGGAGAGCACCGATAGCGTGGCATGTAAATCATGCCGCTCATGACATGCATATCATGACTTCCTTGTTATGACCGCGCACTTATGTTCGTCATGCAGTCATGTTGCGGCATACCAATTTTAATATACATCCCATTAACGAAACGGCCATGAGAGCAGAAAGTCATAGGCGGCTAGATAGATAGATAGATAGATAGATAGATAGATAGATAGATAGATAGATAGATAGATAGATAGATAGATAGATAGATAGATAGATAGATAGATAGATACGCTCGAAGTCGCCGAAGTTCGCTAAGAAATGCTTCGCATTTATAATTCAGCTGTTCCGAACGACTTAACATCAATCTTGACACAAAAGAAATAGAGAGAGCGCATCGTTTGTGTCGCCTTAACACTGGCCGTAATAGTTCCATCATTGTCAAGTCTAGCGCCTTTAAGGCGAAAGAGGCGATCCTCACTAAAACTCGTAAGTTCTAAGGTACCACTTATAGTATCGGTGAGGACTCTTCCCAGCGGGTACAAAACGCACGTAGACACCTTATAGCCATTGCAAAAGCAAGTCCGTGCCTTATTCACTTCGATGTAAAACGCTCCACATCGGATCACAACGCTTCTGTTATAATTATGCTTCACAAAGTGTGGAAGCGCAACTATAGCTATATCGTGGTGCGCGTCAACCACACAGCCATCCCACCCGCACGCCCCGTGCCGCCTTCTCACTGTCCGTTAGCTTCACGAAAATTCGCAGCTTCCTTCCAAATCAATGAAATAGTGTCGAATCTAATGTCAACATCCGATAGTAGTGTGCTAGTATTAACCGAAACATGGATTTCAACGACATTTCAGATGCCGAAATTTTGAGCCCATTGCCTAACTATGAAATATTTCGGCCGGACAGGCTCGGAGCCAGGGGGGTCGGGTATTAATAGCCGTTGACAATCAAGTATCTTGTTGCCCAGTCATTATACCATGTGACCTCGAAATCCTGTGGCTTATCTGCCGTTCCGAACCCCACCTTATTATCCTGAGCGTGTGCTACAGACCTCCTGGTCACTATTAACCAAGAGGCACCCTAATGCACGTATCCTGCCTGTCGGTGACTTTAATTACCCTAATATTCATTGGACTACTACGCAGTTAGCCTCAGGTAACTCGGAGGTTGCTGAATTTCTCAACTTCTGCCTCAACCATAATCTTATCCAACTGGTAATAGAGCCAACTCGGGTCACTAAAGATTGTGCTAACACTTTTTATCTTATCCTATCAACACACTCCGAACACATGTCATCGATTTGTTTCCTTAAAGAGCTGAGCGACGATAAGGTAATCCATGCTACATTTTCACTCAAACCGCCCTTGCGCCACTCACCCGCGAAAAAAATTCGCCTCTACGATAAAGGTAACTACTCTGCCATAAACAACGAACTGCATGAATTTCACCAGTCCTACGAGTAAGCATTTGATAATCACTCTGTGCAACAAAACTGGTCATTACTCCAGGTCAAGATGAATGTTTTAGCCGATAAGCATATTCCTGTCGCCACGATTCTTTCTAACCGCCATAAACAATGGTTCACGAAAACCCTGAAAATACTTGAGAACAAAAAGAAAATGCTCTTTCGCTCTGCGAAGCTTAAAAGAAATGCAGTTTCGTAGGAAAAATACTATCAAGCTGAACGCGCATATCTCACGGGAGTGCATGAGCGTAAACATTCCTTCTTTTACTCCGACATTTCCCGCATGATAACTGATAACCCCCGTAAATTCTGGCAGACCATAACCATCAGCCCAAGCGCGCTATCCGTATTAACAATGATCAGGATGATATCCTTTCAGATTCTGAGTGTGCTAATGCATTCAACTCCGCCTTTTCGTCCGTTTTTACAACTAAATCAGACGGCCCCCTGCCTGAGTGTTCTACCCCCTACCATGTCAACAATGCCCGCTATAAACTTTTCGGCCGAAGGCATCAAGTGGCTTATTGATAAATTGAAGGTTTCTTCGTCCGCAGGTGTTGATGATATAACTTCTAACCTGTTAAAAAACACTAAAGATATTTCTGCTGCACTCTTAGTTTTATTGTTCTCACAGTCATTGTCTACAGGCACTCTACCAAGCGAATGGAAAGTGGCCAAGATCGTTCCTATTTACAAGTCTGGCAACACAGTTTCACCATTAAACTACCTGCCCATTTCCATTACCAGTATAGCATGCAAAATTATGGAGCGTATAATTTACACTAATGTCATGGACTTCCTGGATTCCAACAGTTCCTTCCATTCATCATAGCATGGTTTTCGCAAGGGGCTGTCTTGCGAAACTGAGCTCGCTCTTCTTTTTTAATGACCTTCACTCAACTTCGATACTAACACACAGGTAAACGCAATATTCCTCGACTATGCGAAAGCGTTCGACAAGGTACCCCATCGTCGCCTACTATTAAAGCTGTCCCATTTAGGTTTGCCTCCAGATGTCATACGATGGATCAAAGAATTCCTTACTAACCGGTCTCAGCGTGTGTGCATCAATAACACGACCTCTAGCCCTGTTTCCGTATTCTCCGGCGTCCCCCAGGGCTCCGTACTGAGCCCCTTATTGTTCCTCATATACATCAATAATCTGCTATTGGAAGTTTCTTGCTCTATTCACGTGTTCACAGATGATTGTGTCATTTACCAATCAGTAACTCATACTTCCGTCCAAGCTCCGCTGCAGAGCAGTGTAGCTAATATCCTAAATTGGTGTGATCGCTGGCTCATGGTTCTCAACCGCAGTAAATGTAAAGCAGTGTCCTTCCCCCGTTCCCGTAGTCCTCTCCTTTATCCGTACAAAAGTGCTAACACTCGGATTGAAACTGTTAGTACATACAAACATCTTGGTATCACTATCTCCAAGGATCTTAACTAATTTCCACATGTGTCCAACATCATCTCATCCTGTAACAAAACTTTAGGCTTTCTGAGGCGTCATCTACCAAACACCCCTCCTCATGTTAAACCCATTGTTTACAAGTCTTTAGTTCGTCAAAAACTTGAATTGGCATCCGCAATCTGAAACCCTCATCAAAGTTACCTCATAGACGCACTAGAGATGGTGCAGAACCGCGCCACCAGGTTCGTTCGTTCATCATATTCATACAACGTAAGTGTATCCTCATTAAAGGCGGAATGAGGCTTGCCCACTCTTTCCCGTCGCCGTCGAGTTGCAAGCCTATCTCAACTACTCAAAATCTACTACAGCTCACTCAATCAGACCCCTTACTTCTCACCACCAGCTCGTGTATCTCTTCGTACGAGCCATTCCTTTAGTGTTGCTCGCCCCCAAACCCGCACTGTCATCTTCTCGTCTTTTCTCCCACGCACCATTGTAGAGTGGAACGGCCTTCCTTACGTCATCATTGCCATCACCAACCTAGAAGCTTTCATTGAAGCTGTACTCATCCTGAATGGTCCATTGTCATGCATCATTATTCTACTCCCACCCCTTATGTAATGCCCCTCTTGAGGCCAATAAGGAAATAAAGTGAAAGTGAAAGGCAATCGCTGCTGCAATGACGAGAAGTCCCTTGTTGACTGCTTCCCCCCAGCGGTATTCTCTTTTGAACATTTGGACCTCACGCAAAGAAAAATAATTTCCCCTCTAATCTGCTGTTTTGGTTCCGCTAAGGTATTCTTCTACACTTCCTTTGGTACTATTCAGCATCTAGAGTTTCTTGTGAAAGTTCGAACTTTTCACATATACACATGCTTATTGCGTACATGTCGAGTGATCTCTATACTTCGCGCACTAGTTACGATTTTCTTGCCCCTCCACGGTGGTCTAGTGGCTGTGGTACTAGGCTGCTGCTCCGAGGGTCGCGGGATCGAATCCCGGC
Source organism: Hyalomma asiaticum (assembly GCA_013339685.2). Lineage (NCBI taxonomy): Eukaryota > Metazoa > Arthropoda > Arachnida > Ixodida > Ixodidae > Hyalomma > Hyalomma asiaticum. The sequence goes on from JABSTT010004893.1 coordinate 8,825, forward strand.
TGCGGCGGCTGCATTTCGATGGAGGCGAAATGTTGAGGCCCGTGTGCTGTGCGATGGCAGTGCACGTTAAAGAACCCCAGGTGGTCGAGATTTCCGAAGCCCTCCAATACGCCGTCTCCATCAGAGCTGGTGTTCGTACGTTGAACCGCAAAAAACAACGATTACTTTTCTCGTGACAATAAGCGCATGTTTTGCGTTCTCGGGGGCAGTTTTCGAATTTACGGTTTACAAATAAATAAATTTTGTCTATATTCCCTCCTTTCTGTTACAATTTCAAGCGGATTCCTCGACTACATAGCTTGATTTCTTAAACATCCATTATCTAATGTTGTTTTAATGCTTTTATGCAACACTCTATTCTATAGATTCGCCCAACTGTTAACGCTATATTGTATGAAAATATTATCCGAAACGGGAAATACTCTTTCTGAATAGACGTGTAGAAGTTGCCTCATATATCCCATCTTTTGGTCTCAAGTACAAGCTTATCAATAAATTCAAGCCTATGATTTTATTTCAGCAGCAAAAGACAGTGGAATAACCTGTTTCCACTTTAGAGAGGTGTGATCTGATGGTTGTGGCGCATTGCTGAAAGCAGGTTTCATAAGTCATAAAACGCTTAGTAAACGGCACAGTACATTACGTGTACACTTTTCCAGGGCACGGCACGGGAAGGAGGCACCAACCAGGTAAATTCAAGGACAGTTCCTTTTCGTTCTTTTCGTCTAATATGACATCTGGTTTTAGTAAAGAAAGTCCTCCAGAAGTTGACAACGTTACTCAAGAGACAAAAGAAATTAAGTAAAGATGTACTTCACAACAAGCACCTTTCGAATACTTCAGGTGGTCTATGTTTGTATTTGCAATATTGACTTCGAAGCAATACAGAAACTCTTTAAAATACAGAAGCTTGCTTCTTTAAACTTTCTTCTTCGTACAGAAACTTTCGTCTTTAAAATACAAAAGGTAAAGCCTCTTCCGCGCATATGAAATCGGAATAAACAGTGAAGCCGTGGAAAGGATGTCACAGTCACTATCACGTAGCACTATCCTCTCAGTCACTACCATGCAGCAGTGGGCTCAGGGCATATGTGAGTAGTTGGCCGAGGAAAACGGAGGGTAGCCTTTATTCATCTGCAAAAACGAAGACATTTCTTTCTCTTCTTCTCTATCACTGTCTTCTAGGACTGGCTTTGTCACTGTCACTGTAACACTGGACTGAGAGCAAGGACACGGGTAGCCGACCAATGGCAAAATTTTATCTTTTGCAATCCATAAATGAGGCTTTTATCCCATTATCCCATTCTTTGGTCTCCGTCGCGTGATCGCTACCATGTAGGTAGCTGGCGAAAAGTAAGTGCGGGTGCGCTTTTCAGTGCTGCTTGACAGCGGACATCGGGAATATCGGGGACAGCAGGCGCCTGAACAGTTTTGCTGTTAAAGAGCAGAGACAAAGGGATAGGCGGGGGGATGGGGGGTAGAAATGGCCACAAAAGCAGATCAACTACTCTGACTGTCCCTTTGGCATTTCTGCTCTCCAGTCATCAGTACGTACCAGCTCTTACAGTGCCCTCATTCTGAAAACATATTTTTGGTGTGGTAGCAACGTATCACACAAATGAAGGAAAGTTGCTGCAATAAACAATGAGATCAATCCACCAACTTCCCTTTTTTTAAGGTGGCAATTTGATGCTTATATTTAGTGTTTCTTTTGTGTCGTCAAATGTTTGCAAATAGCATGAAGAAACACTAGGAGAAAGTTCCTGTGAAGACAGAAGAAATTTATACTGCGCACTTTCATATTTATTCCAATAAACGTTAAGATACGTATTACCATAAAATCTAAATCAGCCTCGCAGACGTTTTTCTACAAACGCACGCCTAGTGGCTGTCTGCGACGGGCTAAATGAATGCAAGAAGAATTCAAGGTATTGACACGTGCGGTTGTTTTGGTTTGTTTAATCACTTTCCTGTTACGCGCAGCGCCGACCGAATTTTCTTGCATGTCGCTTAGGGAACCGTATGAGACATTTCTTGGTACTTCGCATGCATGACAGCGTATTTGAGAAATTTGAGTGCCTTCTAGAATTTCAGAGATAATGAGAGAACGCGTTATAACACATCTATCAAAGCCAGCGCACTTCGCCGCTTGTCAGTCTTTTCATCGACCGGCGAGTGTTCACTCCGCTATTGTTGTCCAGTGTGATTTGCTTTACTTTGCTGGGCAAAGGCTCGCCTAATCAGCAGTTAGACTGACAACGTCTTCAGTTCTGCTTCAGCGTGACGACCTCGTGACAATATGCCGCGATGTTAAAGCATGCACCTCAAAAGCTTGAAAGGCCACGAAAAAGCTCGTCTGTATTTGCCGAGCCTACAAAAAGCCCACATTACTATGGGACGGCTTATTGGACGAGAGTTCCCGCAGAGCAATCTAGTACAATAAGCCAGCAGGAAAAGAAGTAGTGACAAATCTGAGGAAGGGAACACACATACAAACAGCAGGAGCAGCAGTGTGTTGTGTGCCAATTTTCTTACTCGTGCTTTTTTTATTTCCCCGTCGCTTGCTTCTTGTAAGTGCTCAGCCGGCATGTTGTAGGCATTCTAGGTAGAATACGGGCAGCCGCTCACGAGGGTAGGTTTTGTTAGTGGTTATATTAGTTCGCTATATGCAAATAGGAATTTATAGCAACTGAAGTGGGCTAAACCGCACCGATTAATCGTTTCGCCGCCTTTTTGTTTTCAAGTAGGTGAGTACTGTACACATGGTACGCCAATGATATCAGCCCTCAGTAATAATTTAGCGATAATTAATCGTGCCTGCACCATGCCAGGCAGGATATTGTGCGGGTGTCTCACAGCATGCGCTGGGGAGATATTTATTTCACCACTTGCGATGCCGTTGCAATGTTGCAGTCTGGTGAGCTCAGTCTCACATGATGTAAAATCAGACTTGCAAGCAGTTGAGAAGGGTAAGTGATCCCATACGGATGACGTCTTCGGAAAGTACATGTTGGTCTGGTGGAACGTCACGTCATATTTAAAGTTATGGTAAAGGCGTAGTGCAAGCTGACAAGGTGGCGAAAATGGGGTGCGCTTCTGCTGAGAATTCGTAAAAACACATTTCGAAAAAAGACAGCGGGCCTACTTCCAGCTGATCGAAACGTTAAATAACACAAGGACGTCCTTTACTGCAGTAACGCTGGCAGTGCGAAAATAATTGTCAACGTTAGCCGAGCTGAAAGATTTGCGGCGGTTAATGTTGCTTTTACACGTGTCGCGCTTGTAAGGCTGTATTGCTGTCGCTTGCTGAATTACGAGTATTCCCAAAACCCACAACTGTCTTGCAAAATATGTGCTCCTCTAATTTTTGCAATACCACACATTCATTGGAGAGATTTTGTCCTCCGTTCTTTTGAATCTGAACCTGTTTATTTTTTTTCATCGGAATTCTCCGAGAGTAAAATATTCACTCTCCTAACTGATATTTTTTAAAACCGGTTCCGTTTAGACCACAGACACTAAACGCCGCCATCCTCCACTGAGAAGTCCAGCTTTGAAGGTTTCGTCTACCATTTTGCCTGAAGAAAAGTTTATATATGAAAGCGCATACATATGGCCAGCATATATGTCATCCAACGTGCATATATATGATGATATTTCTCGCGCACTCCGGATTTACAAATTATTACCTACTAACGCGCACTCATTAATCATTAACTTTGTAGCTTTAAGAACAAAGAGCATATTATGAAAATGTGCAGAGAAAAAAAAGATAAATAAACTGCATTCAGTCTATGGACTACATTGCTGCCACGCTCGACAAAACAAAATTTCTCGATTTGCGGAATCTTCCAAAGCTCATCAAGCTCAAATATAACAAGCTCCTTATCAACGGGAAGCACTAAGGCTATAACGCCAAATACGACAATGTGTACAAACTGAGTGCGCAGAGCGACGACGCCAATCTCTCGACCGGTGTGTCAGTGCAATATCTGAGGCTCTTGCGCTTTGTTTGAACATGACAGTGCTGACAAAATACTATGGGTGAGTGCTCAGTTAAACAAAAGCTTTACTTGCTGCTAAACCACATTCGTACTTCTTGACCAAAAGATATTGAGTTTTGCAGCATATTAAATGATTGTGATGTTGGCATTATTGTTTTGACTGAAACGTGGCTTACTTCAAATGTCTCGTACTCGTAGCCACTTTCCTAACAATTTCTTCAATATTTAACGACATGATCGTGTTAACACAACTGATGACGGTGTTCTACTTTCTACAAACACGTGTTATGGCTGGCTTTCTGCTATTATTAGTTGCGGCATTTATTCTGCATGGCGTTGCCTTTATAGTTAATTATAACGGAAGTGTCATCGCGGTTTCTTACCGCGCGCCGTCACGTAAAGGAACATTTTTCGACAGCTTGTACGAATGGCTAAATGAGGCGACAGCTTCATAAAATCATTCTCATAAAAACTAATTTCTCCGATATCAACAGATCATAACTCCGTCATCTGCTTACTATTCTTCAACGTAATTAAAACACTTCATTAAAATATCGGCCTATTCGAACTTACGTGAGGTTATCAATTCGGCAACACGTGAGACAAAAGCCACGTAATCAGTTTTATACTTAGTTTACACGCCGTCTAGAGGTCTTGTCTGTTCCGTGGTACGTCCACCAGGTTGAAGTGACCATGATGCTCCAAATTTGTAAATTACTTTATCGCAGCCTTTGTTGCATGAGCGTTGTAAAGTAGATAGAGATTGCAGAAGAGGAAACTTCCGCGCAGTTAACACGGAGCCTGTGCCGTTTCTTGATCTCTTTTTGGGTAGCTTTGATGCCCTCACCCTAGCAGCGAACTGGAATGGGCTCAATGTAAATAACAAGCAAATATATAATAAGTTCATTCCTACCCGACCTGTTTTTCAAATGAGGCGCAGCGCCATAGCAGATCCCTAAAATATCATTGAAGCCAGAAAACAAGGACATTTTTGCAAGGCATAGCGATCAAAAAGTCAACACCTCTCGAATGCTTACAAGGAAGCTAATGCTGGTTACTTGGTTACTTTGAAGGCCACAAAGGTATTATTCTTTAACACTGCACTTTCCGACATGCTTAAGAAGAATCCTAAGGCCTTTTGGAAGATATTTCGATGCAGTGATGCGCAAACAATATCTCTAAGGACACCAAATGGTGACCCAGTACCCTGTCATGAATGCCCTGCCACGCTAACAATACATTAATTCAGTCATACTCATCTTCAGAAGCTGGTTACGAATTACCAAATGCCACTCCAACAAATTTTTCTTTGATCAATTGTACTGATGATGCTCCCATAAAAAGATAATTCAGAACCCAAGCTCCGCTTATGTAGCCGACAGTGTCACCTCGGAGTTGCAGAAAATCACCAGTGAATATTCCTCGATAATGGAGAGCATATGGCCATTTACTTCAATCCACTTCCTTACCCGAACACTGGACGACATGAGAATTGTGCCAATCTTCAAACTCGACGTTACCCATAATCCCCTTCATTATTATTGGGTCGTGTCGTCAATTTGCATAAAGACAATATCTTCTATTGGAACTTCCAGCACGGATTGTGAATCCAATAATTTACGCGACAGCTGCTGTGATTTACTCGCAATCTGCACGCTTACATCAGGCTCTCTTGCTGGCTGTATAATTCTGGACTCCACTAAAGCCTCTGACGAAGTTAAGCATCTGCTTTTCTTACATAATGAAAGCCTACTAAGTTTATGCACTCCAATTGTGAACTGGATTTGTGCGTCACTCCTGTCTCAGCTTCATTTTCTTACAGGTTTTGACAGTATGTCTAATAAGGCCCTTGTTGAGTCAGGTGTTCCTAAGGGATGTGTTTTGGGTCCTGTGTTGTTCGCAATATATAAAATTCATTTACGACAAAAATTTCCTCGCAAGTTTGTTGGTTCGGTGACGATTGTGCGTATACCGCAAAGTAATACCTCTGATATCACCTTTCTGCGCAGAGACTTGAACCACATGCAGATCTGGTGCATCACAAGGTCCCTGTGCCTCAATACTAACTAATAGAAACATATGCGTGCTTCCCGTTCTACCACACACAGACCAACATATTTACTTCACGGTTCCCCTCTGCAATACGTCTCTGCACATAGTTTTCTTGGTCTCCATGCAACAAGCAACTAACATCCTGTCCAGGAAGCATCCGGTCGAACACCTCACGTCTAAAGCGAACCGTACTCCGCTATAGTTAAAAATAAATTATATTCCTCAACCGTATTCCATAAATTAATTTTGTACACCATATGTGCGCGTCCGCAGTTAGAGGACGCTTCATAACTTTGGGATCCGCACGTATCCACATTAAATAGTTCGGCTCAAACAGCGCAACCTACCGCAGCCTCTTTTATACTAAGATACTATTACCGTACGGCGAATGAAACAGAAATGAGGGCAATCCTTGATCTTCAATTTCTAGTCCTTCACCCAAAGCAAGCTCGCTTTTCAATTTTTGACAATATCTACTACCGCTATATTGAATTGAGTTTTATTTTCTCCTGTTTACAACAGAAACGAAGCACAAGCTAAAGGCCATGTGGCCTGCCTAAGGCCTCTGCTGCTACAACAGCTCGACGCTGGCGCCGTACGGAGCACACAAATCAGTACAAAATGTACTGTACAGATTCCACTGAAATACTAGCAAAAAGAAAAGCACATGTGTACACACAAAAAGCCAGAAGTATGTGATAGTCGCTAAAAGAAACATCATAACTTAGAGAAATTTGACATATTTCAGTTAAAGAACGTTTTCCCTTAGACAACGAAAAACTAGAATTGAGACAGAGGAATTCACAATATATAATGCACTCTCGTAAACAAACTGAATATTGTGCGAAATGAGAAATGTTTTGAACGAATTATTGGACCCTTCCATAACCTCGTTGTGAAATTCGCGTAGTCTATTAAGTAGTGAATGCACTTGGCTCTGTAACTGTTTCCCGTAATTCGTTCTTATTTTTGGTGTTCTCAGGTGTTCTCAGAGGTAAATCCGCCCAGTCTTCAATCATCCACTAGCCTTCACATGCCCTCACTGATTTTTTTTACAAAGGTCAATGTAACATCATGTAACACAGTCACTGCCCAAAGGCGTTTCTTCCTAAATGAATTGTTCACCTAGATCAACGTACCTTCATGGGTAGTCAGCATACGCTATCCAATTCTTTAAGAGTGTGTGATCTAACGATGTAAAATTCATGTTCCTGTATTTCTATTGCCTCGCATAAGTGATATTAGTAATAGCTTCTAATAGATAGGTTCTTATAGAGTGACATTTACTTTATTATGGTCTGCATATTGAAGTATTCCTAAATTCTTATTTCCCTGCCCTATTTTTTTCAATTTTCGGTGTTCTCTTCAGTGGTATCCTTGTTGCTCCTCCACTCTACAATGTAATATTTGTGCATTGAGAGTATAAGAAACAGTTGAACAAATAAAAGCATGAATGCATAAAACTGGCAGAACGAAACACATGGAAAAAGGCTGCCTTTCTTTAACAATTTTGTCATGGTGAGATAGCCTTTATATTTATCAATATAAATCGGATATGAGGCTTTCTACATCTCACGCATTAGTGCTTGAGCTGAGGCCCTCGCTTGGCCTGTACCAAATTCTCATGATCACTACACTGACGTTGAAAGTCCACAGGACAAAGCCGCACTAGGTTAGTGCTACAGCGAATGTCCCAACGCAGAGAATCACTGATGACACGAGCGCTAATACAAGCCCGCGGCGGCCTAATGGTTTGCGGTACTAAACTGCGGACCCAAACAAGCAGTTTCATGCCCGAACGCGGCGGTTTGATTTACGACTGAGGGAAAATTGCTAGAGCCCTGTGCGCGGTGCATTGCCAGCGCGCGTTAAAGCAGCCTATATGGCCCAACTTCCGGATCTCTGTGTTGCGGTTTTGTTCTCCTTTCTACTTATCATTCTCTTACCCCTTCCCTTACGGACACGGAGCCGGTCCCGTGAAAAGGGCTCCAGATAAAAGCGTGTTTTCCCTCACCGAATGACAATATACTCCACGTTTTCGGGAAAATAGAGCAGCTTCGGAGGAGCATCACTTTCTTAAACCCAATGGTCATCTTAAATCGCAAATATTTCGCATGTGTTGTGCAGCTGGTGTAGGTGACATCCCCGACTTTCTTTTTCCTTTTCCGTCGCCGCCCATTAGGCAATCATAGCATTGATTCCCTGACTGCCAAAAATGAAAGTCTCTGTTATTTTTATTAAAGGTACAGCGGGGTTATACTATCATCGCACTTCTATGAGTTCCCTGTCTTTGTGGTAGTTCTCGTACTTCTGCGAAGTTTGAAGCGGTCTTAACCATTCAAAACGGTTTTCACCTAACCAATGTTTCCTCACCCATTGGATAAGGACTACATCTGGATGAACGTAGACTCCCATTATATGGCAGGCACGCTGGAAGATGTCATTTCCTAAGAATGTGTAAAACATGCGTCTTTAGGAAACGCAAGTTGTACGTGCTTCTTAGCTTATAATGCGCCCCAGGAATACCAAACTCATCCAGTACTGGCAGATGACAAACTACTGAGAGTTTTGTTATCTTTGAAAAAAATATGGTTGCTAACAGGTTTCCTACTAAATAATATAGTTCCCTAATCTTATCCGCAGTTACTGCTAAACTTATGCGCCTGTCTAGCCAGTGGCTACTGACTTGAACGATTTAGATCGGTAAAAACCTTCGAGTTACGATCGTCTTCGCCAAAGCAACTCATTTCTACTTGCAGGACACGTTCTTTCCAAATGCGCTGGGTTCTACCTAGAAACAAAAGCTGGCGAGGTAAGTAATGTGTTCATCTCACCCGAGGCGACACACGTAGTCAAAGTACGCACGGTATTTTAAATGCAAGGTGCTACAATCTCGCTACAATCAATGTGTCGTAAATGAGTTTCACGACTGGGATACAAATAAATTTTTATATATATTTTAAATCAAATGAAATCAACATTTATTGCGACATACATCCCACGTTGAGGACCATGGGCAAAAGCCATGGGCACCAATCTTGCTTCACGCTCCAGCGGTATAGCAGACGGCACGGAGCACCTCCTTTGGATTCCTGTGCGCCCGCGGCCCTTCGCTTCGACGCGTGGCCGCGCCGGCAACACTGGCACTCCGGGGATCGCGGACACGCGCGCGCACGTTCACTCTAACAGTGGACCTAGCTGTACATAGGTGACGTTCTAAAGAGTCTAATATAATTTCCTTTTCCGTTAGGATGGTGGTTTCTGCAGATTGACCCTTCAAAAATCCGAATTGCATATCTCTCTATAATTTATGCACTGTGATAACATACCTAATACGGATATGTGAATTAGTTTTTTAGTAGGTTTTGAATGTAAGGGTAACACAGATATTGCTCTAAAGTTATTGAAAGCGTTTTTAATACCTCGCTTACGTAACACTAGAATCTTAGCAACCTAGAGGCTTTTTGCGAAGCTACCGTGAGATAGAACAACGTTGTAAATGTGTGTCAATAACGTTGTGATGACGTCTAGTGGGTACGTTGCAGGTTCGATTTCTAATGCGTCTGCAGCATAACATTTACTATTTCTAATTGATAAAAAAGTGTCAGCTACTTTCTTGGGAGTCGTAGGAGCCAATAGTGCAGATTTACTGGCCCCTAAGTTTCAATAATGCAAGCAATTGTGACCTCATGAAGTGTTTACTAAATTCGTAAAATTCCTGTTAAAAGAAAGGACAATCCGCTAAAGAAATACAGATATTCAAAACTGTCGATAACATGCCCATCCCTCCAGGGTAGATGGTTGATTTCGGCCATCAAGCCACGCTTGTGTGTATCTGGCTGTGTTTTCTGTCACACATTACAATCGCACGCTCCAATAAACAGGATATGCTTTTCTTGTTCAACAGGAGGAAACTCTGTTCTCACCAAATCTTCGATGATCAACTGACATGTCATTGCGCAACATACATTTTAAATGTTATGTACCATTCGATCGTCTGCATATAGCACTCGCCTGCCGACAGCCGAGAAATGCGGACATTTGACAAAAGTGAACTGACTATTGTTTATCTTCACGTGGGCGACATGTGCACAGCGTTTTCAATGAGAAGCATTTCTTGCCCAACTTGAGCAACTTGGAATGTGTCTATCTATCTATCTATCTATCTATCTATCTATCTATCTATCTATCTATCTATCTATCTATCTATCTATCTATCTATCTATCTATGAGCCTGTCTCTTTTTGATATGGGAAACATTCACTCCTACCGTCACATCCCCACAGTGTTCTCACACCAGAAAAGAAATATCTGAGCAAAGCGCTGGAGAGGGCGACCAAGTAAGAATGATTTTCGGCTGTCAAGTCCCAAAAGCACAATATGATCTATCTATCTATCTATCTATCTATCTATCTATCTATCTATCTATCTATCTATCTATCTATCTATCTATCTATCTATCTATCTATATTGCCGCGTACGTCTAGCACAAGTCCTGGTTGTCTAACTCCACGCATATAAAGACTGTGACAAAAGGAATCAGTGCACAGTGATTTAATGAATGACCTAGAGAGCGTTAGAATAACATACTCGTCCTGTGCGTCAAGATTAGCGGTGGCACAATCACGTGTGGCTCAAGCCCTTTGTGCTCGTCTCAGGTTGTAGAGATATGCGCCACAGTTATTTTAACATAGCAGCTCATACGACAACGAAAATAAAATTTAACAAAACAAACTTCGCGCGGGTCTTCGTCGTCTGTGTTCTCACAGAAACACAGATGATGGACGATGAAACACCCATGCCCTAAAGTTCACCGGTGTACTTTTTTAACCTTGCATTTTCTCGTTCACGCACCATCAAACGTTCCACGATCACTAGACGTAGATTGTTTGTTTTCATCGTACAGCCATTCTTCTCTTTACTGCCGTCTTTCGTACCCTTATAACTTTCCCAGACTTCAGCGTATATCTACTTTCGCAGACTTGTCTATCTGGCGTCACCTGCACCTTTCTGCTTCGCCGGGATAACCTCGTTGTTCTGGTGTGTGATGATGAGGGCCTGCTTATCAACAAGTATATTTGGCATTTTTTGTTTGTTCAGCTGAGGCATGCATGCAACCGCCAGCGTTTGATTATATTTTGTCAGCCATGTCCATAGAGCGGGTAAAACATGTGAGTATATACGTAGAGGAGCCAGTGGAGAACAGCATGCCAGAGAAAACCTGGGCGGCTTCCCCCAAAAACAACGTCCTTTCCATAGCGCCCCCAGGGTTGTAGTAAGCTCGTAGACGCCAGTGTGGGATATGGTGGCGTCCTCGCTCTCTCGCCGATGATGATGATTGAGGTTCGGTTATGGAAAGGATACTAATTTCTGAAGCCCATTATGGAAGCACGGCTAAGCATCCGTGGTGGTTGGGGGCATGGGTTGAAAGAGATTTGGGTCAGCACAAGCGAGACCGCCACCGAACACTTTCCCCAAGCATCCATAGCGCTGGCGACAACTTTGTGCAGCAACGCAGCGAAGTCAAGGGAGCCGAAAGACGCGGTTTCTCACTGCTTCCCCACGTGTAGCCAGCGAACAATATCTCGCACGACATAAAACATGACAGGTATAATGTACGTGTACCGGTATGCCCAGTTAACCACCTATGTGTGGCCTTCGTGACCCGGTTTAATTAGTGGCACCCTCTATAGGGACGCATCTTGCCGTATTTTTAGCCAATGCCATAACAAAGGCTCAGGTTCTTTTTGAAGGCTGCATCACGTCATCGCCGAGTTTTTAATGCACTTCCTTTTCAATCTCTTCACGTTCCAGCAGGCTCAGTGCCTTCATCATGATTATTCGGTGTG
>JABSTT010004894.1:0-19274 GCA_013339685.2 Hyalomma asiaticum
GCGACAAAAACATTAGTATCCTTTCCTTCCTCGCAATTCCTACAATTTACAGTTACCTTCGGCCCGTCGTCCAAGTTGGTCGTTCATTATCATCAAAAACTTAAACCAGAAATCGCAATAAATGGACACTGGATTTTGATTAAAATACTGAGCACTCGCTAAGAAACCTATCAAATTTCGACCAACATGGTGACTTTCTGTGAAGCCATCATTGGTTCAAGGGAAAAAATGTTTTAAAGTTGGATAGCTTAATCGAAAAAGAAAAGAATCGCAAGACATTTTCATTCGTGACGAAACTGCACCAAGTAGTAACCCATACATACCGCAATCTTCATGTCGAAGCTAGTTGTCGTGCGGCGCTGTCGAGTTCCCGCAGGAGGCAGTGCGTCACAGACACAATGAACTTTTCGGCGCGGTATCCGTCTTTTTATACTACTCAACAACCAATGAGCGTGAGCGTAACTAAACCAGCTCACGTATGACAACTGATCTGTAAAAATGCGCCAGAGCTACGCAACGTTAATTAGGAGTCGCGTCGCAGTATTCTGCGAAAGCCGCCGATGCGGAACCGCTTTCGGAATCACTGCTTGCGCCTGAGGCAGCGTGGAAATGAACGCAAAATCACTGGCCGGTTGTCACAGGGCCGACGCTGTGAATGTACAGTTTGCAGCGTTGCCTCTTGGACAGCTGTACAGAGGGCGTCATTAAAGACTAAACAGACGGACATAACTTGAAAAATGTAAAGCAGCAGCACCGCTGCTCACAACCGTATCGGCGGCCAGCGTCCTGGTCTGAAATGTCAAGGTAGTTCCATCTCACATGTGAAAGGGAACAATACCTTACGTATTGAATGTAATGACCACCACACATTTGGAACGCTATATTTTTTGTTGCACGGTCAGTTGTACTTATTTTTTCTTGATCCTTCACGAATGCTAGCCGCAGCGGCCCGATCAGGGTGGCTTAGGGGGACCGACACACCACAGCACTGATCACGCACCGCCTCAGTACGAGTGCCTAGTCCTAGATGAGAATGCGTATTTCTCGAGACAGTGAATTACTTGAAGAGTGACGACGTCAATGCCCCATTTATCCCACAGAGGAGCTGTGCCTTCCCATATCTAAACAAAGAATATTCATTCATTCCTTCATTCATTCAGAATGTCCGCAGAATATTTCCAAACAGTGTCTTAAGGTATTCGAGGGATCAGGAAATTTCTAGTTAGGCTTACCGCAGTCAGGCCTCTATCACTGTGCATGATAGTCGATGCGTGATGGAATGCTAGAGTGCAGTATTGGTGTATAGGCGACGATCGCATTCAGTCGAAGGTAAAATACAAAGAAGAAGCAGTTTCCATGCCGTTTCTTTCTTTTTTTTTTAGTCGATGTATTTGTGACTAAAGGAGTGCGACAGTCAAAACTGGTGCACAGTCAGTGGCCACAGGGTCTCGAAACGCCCAAAACAGCAGATCTGGAGATAGTGTGCTGCGTGTATTCGAGTTCCACAAGAGACTTTTGTTTCTTGGTACTGAGAAAAAAGTTCAACATTGCGCTCTCTGCGCTTGGGCGGGCTCAGCTGCGGGGAGTCCTACTACACGGAACAAACATTTAGGATGCCAGGTAACTACAGGGAAAAGGTGTAAGGTACTCAGGAAAAAGGTTTAAGACATAAGAAAGTATAAATGTTACAAATGACATGCTTTGCTTGATCAACTTTATCAAAGTTTATAAAGGATTCCATACCGGTATCGAAGAAAAAAAATTACAGCATATCCACGGAGTGAATGATGATGAGTGGGCGAAGCTCGGGATGTGCATCGTAGATCGTGCCGAGCTCCGGATTAATTTAGTTAACGCGCATGCTACGAATCCTCACGGTTCAACTATGCACAATGCACAAGTGAAATCTCCCACCGGCACTTCATTGCAAGTCAAGATCCAGTGTATATATATATATATATATATATATATATATATATATATATATATATATATGGGTTTTGCCGGTGAACGCTTCTCCAACGCGAGCAGTCGGTATTTCTCAATCAAGAAACTCGCTAGGAGACGCTGCCTGCGCCAACGTTGTCTCTCGCGTTTGCCGGGGCAGTATTGAGTTTGCCGGGGAGCGCGTGGCTCCCGGCGCTCGCGGCGAGGACGAGCGCCAGGTGCCACGCGCTCGCCCTCGGCGCGTGCGTGCGCTCCAGCAGGCACGCGCCGGTGGCTACCTACTACTAACTACTACTACTACTACTACTACATAGATCGGGGACGCACGAAATGGCTGCTAATGGGGAATGAGAGACAGAAGAATTCGGCTTTTAGTTAACCCGCACGCTGCGAATTTTTTATTGTTCAACAACGCACAGGAGAAATCTCCCACCGACACCACTTCGGAGGTCAAAGCGTAAGACTGGTTACGCACTACTACGACTACGACGAGGGACGAACGGGTGCCGCTTTAAGGAGCTTCGCCCTTAAAATGGGCAGCTTGCGTTAGTAGTGGAAGACTGTATTAACAGCGGCACTTGTGGACGACATAGCGTCTTCCGGCTTCTGCAAGGTTTACTAAGTCACGTGACTAGCTTTTACATGGTTTTGGCAGAAACTATTCAGGTAAATAGCTATGTTACGTCACGGCAGTCACGTACAGCTCTTCGGCGGGAAACGTCCGGTTGTGATGTCTTCTTACATGGTTGTTGCGAGATTGTACCACGCGACCAGCTGTTAGGCCATGCTACGGGATTTAAGTCCTGCGACTACATGTAACGAGGTCTTACGGGGTCACGCTGTATATACTATAAGCCACGCTCTAAAACCGCACTTGTGCGACGTACTTGCTACGTGAGCTATAGGTGCCACGTCATATTATGCTGTGACGTCATCTTATGCGGTCACACTGGCTTTAACTAAGATATGCTAAGGAAGCCCGGCTATGTTAAGTGGTTGCTAGGTGACAGGAGCCGGAGCACTGCTGCGCTGGCCTCCAGCTCGCGTCTTTGCTTCCTTTACTGTTTCCGCTCTCCTTTCCTACCACATCGCCTTCAGTTCCCTTTCTGCTCTCTTGCTCTGATATACCATACGTGGCTAAGCTACGTTAGGGGTTGCTTGAACATGTCTGCTTTCTCTGCCGCAGAATGACGCATATCGGGCACTGCATAGGTGAAGTGCACGCGCATAATGATGATGATAGTTTCCCGATATGTATACAAGGCGGAACGAAAAGCTTAGACAGCTTGGTTGCCAAGACAGAAAAAATGCAGAAGGAGAAAGGTAACCCGAGATGCTGCACACGCATGAAGAGACATTACTTATTTTGATTTCTTTATAATGTAGTTATCAGAAAGTGCAAATTTGTGTTTATGTATTCAGTTGTGATTTTAGAAATTATATGTAAAAATAGAAAACTGAACATTTATTTTCTGAAGAGACCTTTTATTTAGTATAACTAGGAAACTGTGCTGGATTCGGGCTAAAAATTAAATATCGCAACATATACAACTTTGTTCCAACAAACATGCACCGACGTCCCAGGAAAAGTAATCTGGTTACGGCAAACTCTAGTCCATTGATTCGAATACGGATTTCTAGAAGTCCTTTCTTTTTTGCGTATAGCAGTGACATTCCATTAAAGAGTGCTGTATTGCTTTGTGCTCATTATAGTGGCAAAATTAAGGAGATGTAGCGGGAAAAGGCCTGCGCAGACAAAAAATTATTTATAACGCAACTGAATTAATGAACTGCAACACAGTTTAGTTATTGAAGCCTCGAATTTTCTTGATCCCCACCAGGTCCTCTGCCAAGGAAATTGAAGGCGCTGAAACTCATTCAGAAATGCTTAGGATGTAATACCTGGCGTATTTTTTTAATGTAAATTTTTTGGGGTATCGTGGAGTAGTATTAAAGCGCTCTGCAACACAAATTGGGCAAGGATTTTTACCGCTTGTTCTACAAATGCCGCAGCGACGGTGCCGTCGCGAGTGCATGTTGTCTTGTGGGGCTTTACATCCGACAACCAGTGCTGATTATGAGAGACGCCGTAGTGGAGGGCTCCGGAAATTTCGACTACCTGGCCGTTGCGAGTGCATGTGATCCTTTCCTTGACATGTGTATTCAACGCGCAGACTCCAGCTAGGATTTGAAGCATATGCTGCGCCCAACACACTTTGATGATTCCCCACTTGTCGAATAATTCCCAGCCGGACATCAGCGAGATTTGCGCGGAAAAATTTACGCGAAAAAATTCAAGTGCTGTTGGACTCAACGTGACGGCCGCAGGAAGTGCGCAAAAAAGATTCGTCGGTGTTTCCCGTGTGTTTATGTTGTGATTAGCCGCTACTTTCTTACGAACCCTTAAAAACTGCCTTATATGGCGATATCAGGAATTGGGCATATGTGGCTATATATGGCACGTGCACGTACGTGGCTGCATGTGCCTAAATCCTGGTAGAACCATATATGGTAATGAAATACCAACACAAGGAGTGTCATGTAAGACGCTGGCTGATAGCTATTGGGTATATACGGCCACATACGGACACGTACCATATAGAGCCAAACATGTCTATATGGCCAGATATGCAGATCTAGCTATATATGGTACGTGTCCGTATGTGGCCGTATAAACCCAATACCTATCAGCCAGCGTCTTACATGACACTCCTTGTGTTGGTATTTCAATGCCATATATGCTTCTACCAGAATTTAGGCACATGCAGCCACGTACGTGCACCTGCCATATATAGCCACATATGCCCAATTCCTGATATCGCCATATATGGCATTTTTGTAAGGCAACGTTCGACAATGAGGGGTGATAGTGTGCTACCAGTGTGACTATTGCGTAGCAATGACACGAGGGCAAGGATAGTGGGCCAAGAGCTAGGTCCACTTTTCCCATCTGCACAACCAGGCACTTTATTTATTTATATGCCCATTTATTTCCATATCAAACTAATCAAATCATATCACAGTGTTGATAGCGGGCCAACCGTTTTCTTCAGCGCAAACCGAGTCTTTCTTCCTTTCTGGCCTTCTTTCTTTCAATGTGGTCCTTCGCGTTGTCACCATCGTATAGCATTGCGTGCAGTGTGTAAAGGGCAACAGGCAATACTTTCAGCGTGACGCCAAACGATATTACACGACAGGGCGGGCTCCTAATATGCTCCACACTTGAAACGAGAAGAGCGCTTGTGTTGATGTTGACAGTCGTGTACGTGTTCTTTAGACCCATTTCGTACTCGTTCACGTAAAACTGCAAAATTTCATACGAAGAATGTATATCGTCTGAAGCGGGAAAGAGTCTACAGTCACCTGCGTGTGTGTACGCTCTAGCATCACTTTTTTTAAGGAGTAGTGCTAAAAAAATTTAAATATATTGGTTATAAGATTACACTTTGCGGTACACCTCTTGCCTGATCATACGATGAGGGAAGAGGTGTACCGCAAGGACACCTTTTGCCTGACACATGGCCTGAGGGAGTGATGTTGAAACATATTGTCTCTTGTCCATTCCTTTTCTTCTTTCCTTCTTTTCCCTCCTTTTTTTTCAGAGTGAATAATTATGTGTTCCCGCTCTTTATCTGAGTGGGCTATTGAAATTACTATGAGCATCTTATTTCATTGATTATAAACATACGTTCCCCGTTTAAAATTTTTTTAAGCAGCAAGTATATCGAAATAGCTTCGGCAAGTTGTTGGACGATGCGAGTTCCTGGGAGCAATAAAATGTATAACCATTTAGGAAGTCGTGAAGTCATTCAGTTACCTTTGCGGAATGTTGGGCTTTTGGAGGGACTAGGGAAATGCAGTTTTATTAGTAGCAGCGATATTCCTTCTCTTATTCCACTTCCTCAGATTATTATTGTGGTTTTTGTTATCATTGTGCGAAGTGCTAAGTGTGTCCCCCAAGTAAAGAAAAAATTTTAAAAGAAACTTGGAAGTGCCTGCGCCCCCCCCCCCCCCCAAATTAGAACGGGCTTAAGCCAATTAGTATAATAAAAAAGGAGGGAAAATATCCCAAAAAAGAGGATATTAAACAATAAACCAATAGTCCAGAAAAAGGGGCGGGGGGTGCGATAGGAGGACGGGCATCCAAAAGAGTCTCTTCATGAGGGTGTCAATTGAAGCTTGGGCCAATAAGTATCAGATTTGATGTTTCAGCGGGTATATTCCTGAGGGTTTAAGCGCTATTTTTGAGAGTATATCGAGGGAGTGAGAGTGTGAGTTTGTTGGGAGGTAGGTTTTGGAAGTATGGTGATTGTTAGGTTGTATATTTTACATGGTGCGCTTCTAGCCCACCGCTCACAGCTGTTATTTTAAATGCCTTTTTGTTAGAAGAATAAGTTGATTTTATGAGATTCTGTCTAATGTGTCGAGTAAAATTTTTTCCTCAAAGTTACGAGTGGCCACGAGACATGCGTCTCTGACGTAGTCTGAGCGGACAGTACTTGTGCGCGGTTGTAAATTGTCCTTTTTTGTTTTGTTTCAGCATTATCCACATTAAAAGCTGTTTTGACCGAATACTGTTGGTTCGTTTCTTAACTCCTAAGAACCTGCCCTCCGCACTGTATGCCTGGTGCAAAGGAATGCAATGGCGTCGGACATCGACAGGTAGCTACCTGTCGATGTCCGACGCCATTGCTTTGGAAATTTCATCGCCGCTTCGTAGGCTGCTCCTTTGTGCCCTGGGTGCTCAACATGGAACAGCCACGAATTGGTGAATATTTTTTCCATTCGTAGAGCCGCATTATTGATCTTAATATACGTAAAGCCGCACGTCAAAACTCTTTAACTACTCATCTGCTTCAAAAGGAATGAAAATTTCATCACGCAGCTACATTTTCCTTGTCACTTATACGTCAGACACCGTTTCCATGGCAAATGAGTATCTGGATAGAAAAAAGTAGCAAAAATTGATCGGCTAATTTCATTATCGTAAAAAATCGCACGCTATACGTACACGTTTTGTAGACACTTTAGAATGTTAAACATCACAGCTACATTTGATTATAATACTGATGTTGTAGTGCGAGTTCCGGCTTTTGCTTGAAATGTTACTGCCTTTCACACATTACATTCCAATTCGGGTAATTTTGTCAAGCTTTAATTTCTTCACAGTAATTCATTGTTCTACTCCAGACTATGCTATGAAATAATTGGCATGGGGTACAACAACGAAAACCAATTAAACAGGCTAGTTGTTTTATAAAAGAAAATAGAAAAATTATCAGGAGCATGCTATGAACTAAACATATCACAATTATTTTTAAAATACCAAATGCTTTAGGCAAATGACGATTATCAGTTCAAGTTGCTGCGATACATATACATAGCAATGCACCATAACTACGTAAAATTACTAGTGAAGTTCCTTACGATATGATATTTAAGAGGAAATGGGCACTGAAAACAAGGACCAGTTACGGCAAGCAAACAATGAGCTATCAAGTACTATCACTTCTAAATAAGCTTGACGACAACCTTGACTTCGATACATCCAGAACTGCATTCAAAACTACAGTGAAAGAATTGTTACTGACACCGTGTCTGAGGGAGTGGAGTTGAAACATATTCTGTCTTTCCATTTCTCTTTCTTTTTCTTTTTTCTTTTTTATTTCTTTTCAGAGTGAATAGTTATCTGTTCTCGTGCTGTATCTAAGTGTACTCTTGAAATTGCCATGTACGTCTTATTTCTCTTTTTGTAAACATACCTTTCCTGTCTAAATTTTTTAAAAAGGACAAGTATATCGCAATAACTTCGTCAAATAATGCAGTAAGTTCGCTGTGTATCTAATATGTAAATGTTGTATTACATTCACGGCCAATGAACTGTCGCTAATATTGTAAATCCTGTTCATTTATGGTGTGCATACAGGGACCCCTGTCAGGTGCTGCACGCCTTTAGCTCCTGCAGGTTTGATGAAATTGTATTCAAGATCAATGATCTTCATTCATTCTTTTCAGCATTAAATAGAGGCATACTAAACATATAAAATTCATGAAAGCGCTAAGCGAATGGGTGCTTTCCGATTAATTAATCGACTTCAACTGGACGCCCACGTGTTGTAATGGCGGCGCAGGATCCGGCTAATGTTCATTGCTTTGGCATCGTGTCATATACACGTTTATAATTTTGAACAAGTCTGTTGAGGTTTCAGGAGTCCTTCGAAGGGGCTCATTGCTTTTTATATGTTGTCAGTTGTAGGTGGTAAACTACAGCCCTTATGTTGTTTTAATTTTGTTATTTATTAGTTCAGAATATAGATGTAGACATGCATCACTTTTGTCACAGTTATGTATCAAAATTTTGAAAGTGTGATACATGTTCCGCAGTAGTAGGAATGAGCTGAAATCTTACATGCAATTACAATAAACTACTGTCATAGTATTACATCCATATATATGTGGTGAGTATGCGACTGTACAAAAGTTCGCCACATTTATTTATTCTCCTGCTGCGTGATGATCAAGTATAGGGTGCAGATGCAATTAATTATTTAATTTCAGTGACTAAGTTTTTGTAACATTGCGGCTTTCTGGTTGGGAAAGGTTCCATCTGGTCATTTCGTTATTTATTGTGTAGTACGTATATACCAGAAAGCGCAGACGATTCAAGGGAAGCTAAAAAGAACCTGCCACATAATATAGCCGGCTTATTATCTGTGATCCAATATTGTTTTGGCAAAAATTTATGACTTCAGCGTGAACGTGTTTTACAAGCAGGGCTATGAGCCCACACAGTTGTTTCGAATCATGTGTAGAATTTCCCAAACGTCGTGCTAATTACATACCGAAGGTGCTATCCTAGTCAGGCGATGTTGGCTTAGAAACTACGGTTTATGTATTTTACACCATTGTCGCGCCGCGCTGGTCCAGTAGTTATGGCACTCGGCTGCCGACCTGAAGGTCGTGGGAAAGAATGCCTGTCGAGACGGCTGCATTTCGATGGACGAGAAATCTTGAGGCCCGTGTATTGTGGGATGTCAGCGCACGTTGAAGAACCCGAGGTTGTCAATTTTCTGGAGCCCTCCACTACAGCGTCCCAATCATATCGTGCTTTTCAGAGGTAAACCCCATCTATCGAAGAATTCTACACCAGTTGAAAGATGAGCTGGCATCATGTCTATTCTTCAAGAGATCCGAGAAAGCTAGGTATCCGTATCGAAGAAACGCAGATGTAATTCTAGGCAAGGAAAACATACAAGTAAATCAATTTATAGAAGCAAGAAAAAAACACCCCACGCAGAATCTTCTCTGGGATTTCTGCAAGGAACTTATTTATGTATTTATACTGCAGGCCAGTATGCTGGCCCATGCAATATGCTGACCCATACTGGCCCATGCCTCCTGTTTCGCCCGCGCTTAATAATAAACAGCTGTTAGGGCGCGCAGTGCACTCCTCGCTGAAAATTTCCTACGTTTACTGCAGAAGCGCAGGAAATCAGAGTAGAGAGCAGAGCCAGGGCAATGGTGCCTTCGCTATCGTGTGGCAACATCACTAAAAATATTGTTATGATGTCTTGTTCGCCGGCGCTGTTATGTGGCAACATTATTAAAATTACACCATCTCCCGCTAAAGGGGACCATGAAGCGATGCGAAGGAGCACGGGGGGTACACATCGCGTTTGCATCGGTTTGACGCTAGCAGACGCTGCCTGCGTCAGCGCTGTCTCTCGAGGGCGAGGGCGCGTTCTCGTTCCTTGAGAGCTGGTAAAGCGTTCATGATGAGGATGATGATGATTGTGGTTTTGTTAGGTATGGACGCTAATTTCTGCAGCCGATGTAGGGAACACGGCGAAGTGTCCGTGGTGGTGGGAGGAAAGGGAGGGAAAGAGATAGAAAGGAGAGAAAGGCCAGAAAGACAGTTTACATAGTCAACGCGCGCCGTTCGGAGAGAAGAGGAGGAATGCCGAGAGGAGAGGAGATGACACAAGGAGAGCAGGGGGAGGAGGATGCGCATGCGCAGTGCGGATGTGGACGTCGCACGGCGAGTGGATGGATGGAGGGAGGGGGTGACATAGCCCCGACCATAAGCTGCTTCGCATCTAAAACTATCATTATCATTTAGCATTGAGCTGTAGGCAAGGGTTGGGGTAGGGTAAAGGGCAAGAAGGAACCTAGTTTTCCCTTCTGTGTGAGGGCGGACGTAGGAGATATCGAGGCCGGAGGACATGGCGTTCCCCTAAGCAGCCCCGATGTTTAAAAAAATTCATAGGATCGCTAAATGTAGCTGGGCCCCTAGACGTCTGGGAGCGCACTGGCCGACATCTCCAGGCAAGCCCACTCTACACGCAATAGCTGGTCATCCGGGCAACTGCCTCCCACGAGGAAGCGAAAATGTCGATCTATGGGTTCTACCGCCATAAGCTTGGGGAAGCTCCCCAAACAGTGGAAGAGATACGCTCTCGGCGCTCGGCAGATGGTGTTATGTGCATGAGGACGACCAGTGTAAAATAAATGCACCAGATAAAAGGAATTATATGACTTGGTAAGAATTAGACGCTGGAATTAATTATAGTGGGGCTGAAGTGAATGGTGATGGGTAGATGATTCCCGTCCACTTTCCCTGAAATATGGGTGATCCGGTAGTAGGCATATAGATCATCTTTTCATGAGCACTTTGGCGGCGTACTACCGGAAAAGCTCTTCGTAACCTATTCGAGAGCGCTGCGTTCTCCTCAGGATGGGAGCGCTGTCAGGCGATATATTTATGAAGAAGTTATTGGGCGAGTTGGGGCATCTTAACAAAAAGAGAAAAACTGCGCAAACTGGCAACCATATGCACGTAGACACCCATGAACGCAGATGCGCTTGTGTGTTTAATTCTGTGTGGTTGTCATTCTGTGCAGATTTTCTTTTCTTTCTGTAATTTTGATGATTTCGGACACTGACGAACCATTCCGAAAAAAAAGGAACGCATTTGGTACGTTGTTAAAATATCACACTCGTGGATGTCCCTCGAGAGTGCTTACAGATGCAATTATGATGATTATGATAATTATGGGTTCACTTCTAAGGTAGCGCTACCTGTTACATTTAAATGGGCGTATGTCTTCAAATTTACTGCTTGCCACTCTAGCATTCTGGGAACGATACGCAAATGGCTTTGTTCGCGTAAAGCCGTCTTAGCTTGTTGAATGTTTGCGTACCTTGTCCCTAGAAGTTGCATAGTAGGAAAGAATAGACATGTGAAGTAGTGCTTATGGCAAATGTCCTTGAGCTCCCACGCAGGCGCCTTGAAGTATCATCTACGTGTAGATTGATAATTTCGTGCACCACATTGACGCGTTTCCTATAGCAGATGGTTATGAGCCCGGAAACGGCGTAGAACGGCCACTGTGCTACATCAAGTACGCTTCTTTATTTACAGCGTGAAACAGTTGTACATGAGAAAGAGGTCTTCATCTATTTGCAGTGGCGTACACTGCGCATCGATTTCGATGTTCATTGAGTTTTCTACAGACAGCTGTTTGATCCTGTTCGTTGTACCAGGGCTTGAAGTGTGAGTGGCACATGGCAGCACATCTATGTTGAGTGCTACCACCAACCGTGGCCACCGTAGCCGCCACCGCCTCCTCCACCACCTCCGCCACCGCCATAGCCTCCGTGGTGTTCGTGAATCACGATGACCTTCTTGTGTCCATGGCCACCTCCACCGCCCCCGCCACCACCCCCACCACCGTAGTGCCAGTGATGGTGACCGGCGTCCACGGTAGACACCGCAAGTACAACAGTAAGCACCAGCATAACCACCTGTTTTGAAGGTATGGAGGGAAGGGCAAACGTCAATGGCGAGAGTAAGGCTACATTGCTTCTGCTTGAAAAGATTTCACAACGTGCTGGGAAGACACGGATCCGTAAAGGAGAGATCTCTACGTATACTCTGCACAGACGAAGGCGGAACACAGGAAGTCTATTGTTTTTCATGCGTGAATTTTTATTAGCATAGCGCTGATGCAATTCCTTCATAAGTTGTACCTGCTTCTCAAGACAATGAGCCAGCAAAACACTGTTAAAGTGTCCTTGTTAGTTGTCTCAATGTGCGTGTCAAGCAAGTCTCTAGGCCCTCAGCATTTTAAAGAGCAAAAGCTGTATCTTGCCCTCACCACGGCCGTTTCTTAAGGCTTAAGCTACAGTAGCTTGGGACGTGCACACCTCGTCGGCTCTTCGATGCTAAAAAATTGTTATGGGGTACTGGTGTCACGTTGTAATGCACAAACGACGAACGAAAATCCTCTTCTATAACATGGAAGCTCATGACGAGACGTGTGTTTGTGATAGGTGGGCGTCGTTACCTTGTGATGTCAGACATGAAGACCTATGTGCATTAAATGTGGACTGAATACTGTCGCGAGAGCTATGTTCAAAAGAAGTGCGAGACTTCTTTTAGTTATCGTGTGTGCGTTATACTACAGGCACCTCGCCGAGGCATATCCGAATAACTACCTTTAGCACAGAAAGTGTAGCACGATTAATACTTCTTGCATACCAAAAATACATCCTGTGAAACATCGCTCTGGTAGTTGTAAATTAAAATTTTGTTACGAGAGAAGTTAGACATCGTTTAACGCAGACATGTTCTTCTATGTTCAATACTTACCACTGCCTTCATTCCGAGTTGGAGCTCTCCGAGTTGTTCTTGTTTGGTAGAAGTAGCAAGCAATAGTACAGTACTGGACACGGCGACCCGCTTATCTTATATACCCTGCCGTCGTAGATGAGAGACGTTAGCTAAAGCAGTACACTTTTGACTGCCGAGATTTTCGCAACTCCGCCTCCTCTCTTACGTGGAAGCAGTTATGCGGAACGAATTAACGGCTTTCTCGGTGAATCGCTACAAGCACTCGGGTGCCCTGCGGCGTTGACGGGAAAATATGGGGGACAGGTGCCGTCTGCTCGCTTCGTTGCCCATGGCACTGCGCTTTGTTCTCTTGGCGGCTTGTCGTAGTTATATAACAGCAGTCACCATGTGTCGCAATCAAATGTCCTGCCCGTCGTGCATCAGAGATGAAGTGGAGCACGTTATTTCGATGTATGAAGCATACGTGTTGCCTGCTTTGTGATTAGGATATTGTTTGTTTTGTGGGGTTTAACGTCCAAAACCAGCTCTGATTATAACAGACGCCGTAGTGGAGGGCTCCGGAAATTTCGATTACCTGGGGTTCTCTAACATGCACTGACATCGCACAGCACACGGGCCTCAACAGTTCGCCTCCATCGAAATGCAGCCGCCGCAGCCGGGATTCGATCTCGCGACCCTTGGATCCGCAGCCGAGTACCATAGCCCCTAGACCACCGTGGTGGGGCTGTGATTATGATAGGCTTTGGGAACTTTTGTGTAGTATTGTGCTAGTTTCGATGACGTGTTTGACGTTTTCATGTACAAATCACAACTATCGTCGGCTAGCCCAGCCACCGCAAGGGCATTCAAGTTTTCCCCTAATTGCGCTGAAATAAAAGTGCAGTTTCAAAATTCTATATGAGAGTCAAATATGACTTCCGCTTTCACAGAAGTCGAAAGCGGACCCTTCGGCGAACTCACGTGCATGAATCAAGGCAGATTGCATCAGAGGCGGACAAAAAGTACACGGACTGTTATGCATTGGCCAATATTGACAATTGAGTCCGTCTTCGTCTAATGCACCATTAAAGAAGAGAAGCTCAGGGGAAGATGGATGCTTGAATCGATGAAAAGATCGGAAAATACGATTTAGAACAGGGAATTTCGCAGGAGCCAACGTTTCGAACAGTGGACTTGTAGAAACGTTGGCTCCTGCGACATTCCCTGCTCTAAATCGTATTTTGCGTTCTTTTCATCGCACCATTAAAGGGAGATTTAACAGCGTACAACAACCAGTGCACAGGTACGCATACCGCAGCACAGATATCAAGGAGCAACTAAAATTGGAAACCGCTAAGGATGCACGTGGTCCTTTACCTACGCAGATAACACAACGGCACCTTCATCGAAGTGACCGTTTGAAACACTCTTTTTGTTTCTTTGCTTTTGGTTGGTGGAATATCCATGCTCCACGCAGCCACTTAGACTTCGTTCCTTTATAAATTCAACTTTTCTTAGATCCAGCAATTCATACCCCAGCAATTCTAGAGACATATTTCGCTGCTAACTCACCCCGGCATATTGCTGCTATATTTCCTTTCGCTGTGTTGTAGACGTGCAAAAAAAAAAGCCCGTGCGCAAAAAATCATTCCCACGAATCTGCAAACAAAAGCTTAAATTTCTGTAATGTAAGAGCGATCCCCCATAACATACAGTTTTCCACAGCAATCTAACGAGAAAAGCAGGCCTCTATGGTTCATGGGAGCGGGAGCTATAGCGGAACGGCCACCATGAGAGTTATGTACACAAAGTAAACTTGCCCTGAAGTGATTCCTCGTGGCTTTGTCATTTACGTCTGTCAAATAATTCGTTCAAGGTTGAGGCTTCTGGTGATTGCAGCATAACTGACGAACACAGTGCAGCACATGCGTCACACGGAGACAGGACTTCTTAAGACGCAGCAGCGTTGGCTTGCAGAAATAACGATTGTGCAGAATTCATCGATGCTGGATTTAAACTAAACGATTATTCATGCGCTTACCCATACATTAATGCTTTCACAGTGTACATATTCAATCATTTTTTTAAGATTCGTCAAAGGAATGGCTAGAAAGCACGATCATATCTGTGAACAGCAACTTGCAGGGATATCGTCTGTTCCTACGTCCTGCAGATTCTTCCCGATCTAGACTTTTAGATACTTCTCTCAAACATGCAGTGAATGAGATAGGGGGGACTGTATCGCCGCGTCTTCCTCCTCTGTCGATCACTAATTTCTACTTTTCTTGAGGAGGGGGAAATTAGCTGTGGAATCTTTGTGCACGTCGGTTATGATATTCACGTACGATTGCTTGATGGTTTAGCCTGATGACCTATAAACCCATCCAATTTCTGCCGAGTACGCTGTTTTTTGTAGTATATAAAAGCCATATCAACGGGCTTGCTGTACGAAAGAAATTTCTAAGTGTTTGAATTTTCGTTTCAGAAGGCTGTCCATAGTGGGACACCATCTTTTAAGTGCGGCCCGCGCTCAAGGTTGGTTACATTCAGGTGTATGTCTTATTTAACTTTGGATTACTTCAGTAAATATTTAGTTAATAGCAGAAATTGACCTATTTAGTAGGCCTTACTTTAGGTATGCTATGTGTATTGTTGTCCACAAGTTGCTGGTATACTTAAAATTTCTATGCGTTATGGGTACATCGTAGCGAGAACTTGAAATCACATCGTCCACCTTTGATCAAGTAAGCTGTTATGCAATCCTTGAAGGCACATTTGTTAACCAGCTTTCAGATCACATCGATAGTAACAGACTGAACCTCGGTGTCTTGTTGGACGGTCAGTGCACCCGCGAGTGGATGACTCTTATTTGAACAGTAAATTGTGAACAAACGACCTCGGCCTCCTTCAACACCTCAGTGAAGTCACTAGCGATGTATGCTCCTTGTCGTTCATGGAATGCATTACGGTCGTACGTATAAAATATATTTTAGTTGTTTTTGTGCTGCAACCCTTTTTACTGTTGCGTTTGTCGCCTTCATGTTATAGGTGCATGTGTCGCTCTTTTCACTTTCTGACGGAGTGTCCGGCAGTCGGGGTCACGCTATTATCATAGAAAACAATAATTACATCAACATATTTTTTCTTCATTGGTTCGCATAGAATAGAGAGACCTATGTAGGCGGGATAACTGTGTGTTAATTTGTCGTACCCTTCGGTATATCTTTATGAAAGGGTCGGATATTTTCAACATAAATATAGAGCCCGGTCAGGAGTTTCTGGTGGCATGTTGGATACATTGAGAGGTTGCATTGGTCGTAGGTGCATATTTTATTCACAAAAAAAAAAACCAACAACACAGATATGTGCTCAGGAAATAACGCTCAATTACCCCGTGTAAGCAAATCAGGGATGAGGCATTAACTATATGTGGAAGTAGAATTGACCAAGAGCATTGCGGCAGCTAAAAGAATACAAATGCTGCATCATTCGGGACCATGAACGGTTAGATAACGCAAGCGGTACTGCTGCTTGCAATAGCGTCGTTTTCAAGTATTTCACAAACATGAAAATCATAGTAGCACTTTCAGATGACGCACATTGCAAAGCCACCTTCGTACGTTCCTTATTGGAGCTCATGTATTCCTGCTCACATAACCACCGAATTTCATTTTAAAAAGAAACGAAAATATATTCTGTAAAGAACGAGTGGCGCTCCTTTTTGTGGCTACCGGCTTTCCAGGACTTGAGGCGGCGTTGTATTATTCAGCTCTTGCTTATGCATCTGTTACGGAATAACACCGGCGCCCCGCCACGGTGGTCTAGTGGCTATGGTACTCGGCTGCTGATCCGAGGGTCGCGGGATCGAATCCCGGCCGCGGCGGCTGAATTTCGATGGAGGCGAAATGTTGAGGCCCGTGTGCCGTGCGATGTCAGTGCACGTTAAAGAACCCCAGGTGGTCGAAATTTCCGGAGACCTCCACTACGGCGTCTCTCATAACCAGAACTGGTTTTGGGACGTTAAACCCCACAAAACAACAAAAAACAACAAGAATAACACTGGCCACGCGGAACAATGTCCCAATTCGACTGACATTGGACAGGCGTCCGAATGCTGCGTGACATATCGGAGAGACGCCCGTCGCAAGGAAACTAGAGCGCGTCCCATATTACAGCTCGAAAGCAAGCGAGCACAGTCAGTGACTGAACCGCCCACCGTATTTCGATAGGCAGCCAAGCGGTACAACACCATCTAGGTGCAATAATGAATCCAGTTTTGTTTATTCATTCCGTTAACACTGCGAGTGAGAAACGGTGCGGTATAAATTTCGAACACGTAGACTTTCCTGCTGCAGTTTCAGGCGCACGCACGCGGGCTTAGTGTCAGCACAGAAAGCTAACGTCACATAAAAACTAACAATAACGGTATCGACACCTGAAGACTAATGTAGAAAAATAATTGCATCTGCAACGTGTACGTTCTTTCCTCCACGTGGGTGCGGCCAGCGGTTACAACGGCCTCCCGCTAGGGAGTCCTTACGTAGCTCCTCAGGATTAATTAAAGTTCATTGTCTGTCTGTCTGTCTGCAACGTGTACGCAAAGGTGCCATCACCACCAGCTACCTTTATTGCTACGCCGGTTTCAACAGTAAATAGAATTGCTCTTGCAAACATAGCATTGCGTGAGCGTCACTACGTGTAAGTATAAATATCGTACAATATTAGTAATATTACGAGTATTCAGATTTGTGCAAATCCTTGCAATGTTCGTGACGCTTGTGTATGTTGCCTTATTTCACAGTTGTCAGTTCGAGAATGATGATGATGATGATGACGATGATGCTCCTTCACATTTGGCATCTACCCACTTGGGGGGATTAGCCAAGACTCAGGCGGATTTGAGGTTAGTTTGCTAAGTTATGTTACCTCAAAATTTATTCGTTCTTTTATGTGATTTTGAATATTGCAAACGTAGTCTTTGGATAATAAATACGAGAGTGGAGTTGCTTTAAGCCGAGCGTTAATCCGGTACATGTGAAAAGGCAACTATCGTCATCATGAAAAGTGCGCGTGTACTTCTATGAAACGCACACGACATTTGTGCGCACACTTCTATCTTCTCATGCCCTCCGTCAATTACTACATTAAAGCGGATATGTTTCATAACACTAGCGTACATTGGTAAGGTAACAAAAGGAGTGGAAAAAAAGCTAGGTTGAGGCCCGACAAAGTGGCGTCATGCTGTCATGCCAAGTAGGCGGTTGGTAGTAGGAAAAGGCGCGGCAAATTTTTGCGGAGGAACAACCGTTTTTTTATGCCGCACGGAACAGCTTCACTTTTGAAACTGCGATCTGCAGGCTGTGTGGGCTAGTTGATGCCAGAAGGAACACACACACACACACACACACACACACACAGAAGAGCATGCGTGAGCATTCTTTTTAATAAGAGACTGAACACATCTGGAGGCAGAGTGCAGTTGTTGCGAAAAGGAGTCACTGAAAGTTATTTCTCTAATAGAAAAAGAGAGTAAAGTTGATTTATATTTGCAGAAGGCCAGGCTTTATAAAGTGACATATTGTGCCTTAGAAAAGAAGTCGGGTTAGTGACGTCAAGCGCCCAGTTTGTTTTAATGTTAAACAGTGTTCAATTTTACCTCTGCATCACCATGCTGTGCTAGGTATCGAAATGGCTTGTCTGTCTGTCACTCGATTCAACTGCAGCCCGGCTAAAATAAATTTAACCACGGTGTGTAGCCCTGAAAATACTGCGGTTGGAGAAAAACGTACCAGCCAAACACCATGTGTTAGCTTGCAATATTAGAAATCCAAACCGGCCCTAGATACACATATTAACTGATAACAAGCAACTTTCGACAATCGCTCCGAAGCGAACTATTCCTAACTGTTTCAGAATCCGGGCTGTCATGCGCACGCTATCTGAAGAATGTGGCAGCGTGGTGGCTTATGAAAGTTCACGTACACAGCGGAACAGCACATCAACAACGGCCTACGTAATAGGCCGTTGCGGATGAAACCACAGGGCTGCCCAGATTCTGCCTTCAATTTGCACCATTGCGTCCCATGTTGGCGGTGCCACAGATCCCTGTCGCATTCGCCATTCGTTTTGCATACGCTGTGAAAACTCTCCTCTGTAGATGAGATTATTAAACATTTTTACTTGGAAATAAACGTCACCCTTAGTCTCACCGCGTTGTGCGTGCGTATTTAGTCATGATCTATATTTGAATTTAATACAAAGGCAAAACCGCAATAGAAATAACCTAATGTATTTCTCCCCGGAGCATGCAGTACTGTGTGGCGGGCGCATTAGTACTGCATGACGTGGCAAAAAGGAAACGGCAGCATCTAGGCGAGGAGTCAGTAACACGCGTGGTTCAATCAGGGCTGTCATGCGCATGCCGTCTGAATAATATGGCAGCCCAGTGGTGATGTGCCTTCGAGAAGATATCTGTCCTCGCTTCGAGGGGGTATACAGCGGCGCTTTAAATTCAAAGTAGTAGAGATAGATAAACGCGCTGAAGCAGCTTACATCGCGCATATCTTGTTCCAAGCATGCGTGCGCTGATTACTTCGGCAAATGGAACGAAGATCCGCAGCAGATGTACTAATAGTGGCCTTCGTCATGCAGTTGACCATAGATGGGCTGATGATAATGATGGTGATGAATATTATGAAGATGTGGAAAACAGCGT
>JABSTT010004895.1:0-20103 GCA_013339685.2 Hyalomma asiaticum
TGACCATAGATGGGCTGATGATAATGATGGTGATGAAATATTATGAAGATGTGGAAAACAGCGTGGGCCTTCTTATATTACGCACATTTTCTTTTCCTGTTGCCGTTTCCCATTAGAAATTTCTTAAAAGGCTTTCAGCTAATGCCACTTGTATGTGCAATGGGTAATATGCTTGTGACAGGCAGGAGCATTGACTGGAATGATCTTCCATCATTAAATCATCACGTGGCTTTAAGAGAGCCTTCTGAAAACATAGGCTGACGATTCTCCTTTCTGTTAGTTTAGAATGTGCTGAACTCCAGGGAAGCAGCTGCTTATTGCCTCGGGGTTCATACCGCCAACAAGTTTGGGTCTTTTGGAGAAAAGACGCTAAAATATCGAGGAAGCCTATCGATCTATCATTGCAGGTTACTGAAAAGTCAGTAAGAGAGGCTGATGGCATTGTATAAACGATTTTAGTGTGTTATTCACACGAGATTGCAGGAAAACGCCGTCACGTCTCGAAATGATAAAAGAATCGTCGACATACGTAAAGGTTCTGATGACACATGCGTCAGTGGCTAGCCTCCGGCCTCTGATACTAACCTTTGAATTACCTGACATTGATAAATCGTTACGCATTCTCGACATTAAGTTTTTTCTTCCAAGCAAACCACTCGTGTTGGGGGTATGAACCACGAGGCAATGAGCAGCTCCTGCCTATTGCTTAGCACAACCTGAACAAAGGAAAAGCAGCATTGTGAGCATAAGTTTTCAAAACGCTCTTGTAAATCCATGTGGTCATTTAATGATGGACAGCCTTGAGATTCAGTATTCCCGCCTGTCAAAAGCAGATTACCCATTGCACATACAAATGACGATAGATGAAAACTTGGTTAAGAAATTTTGCGTAGGGGACGGTAGTAAGACCAGAAAAAAGTGCGGAATATAAGAAAGCTGTGGCTGTTATTCCTCATCTGTATAAGATTTCTCACCGGCTAGAAAGGCAGGCCGAGAGAGTTGGTGTGAATGTTGTATTCACAGCCTCGGACAAACTAAAAGCAATCTGTAAAGCAACCAGTGCTAGTCATGAAGCCCAGTTCCCCGTCGTCGCCACGGAGCTCCGTAGTGACCGCACCATCGACCTTTCGGTCATGCACCCCACCGAGAACACCTCGTTGCCATCTGCACCTGCGGCGCCTACGACAACGTACGTTACAGTTTCGAACCTCCGGGATCCTGGCACGTTCTCTGCACCATATGGTCCTGACGTCAACGATTGGGTTGTCACGTACGAGCGCGTTAGCGAGAGCCACCGATGAGACCCTGCCATCATGTCTGCCAACGTAATCTTCTCTATGGACGGGACAATACGTGTCTGGTTTCATACTCATAAAGCTGACCTTACGAGCTGGGATACAACCAAGGAGACTTAAGCTTCGCGGTGTCTTCTGCAGCCTTTCAGGTCGCCAACAGGCTGCGCTGAAAGAGCTTGCTACCTGCGTCTAGTTCTCCACAGAATCGTATGCGTCCTACACCTTGGAAGTGTTCGAGCATTACAAAAAAAAAAGAGAAAGTGGATGAGACCATGCCTAAAGGTGACAAGGCAGTCCACATACTCGAATGCATCGCGGACCGTGCGTTTAATTTGCTGGTCTACAACATTGTCCCGACCATCGATGACGTTGTCAAAGAATGCCGCCGCTTTGAGTCGGCCAAGAGCCGCCGCGTAGTGCCACACTTTGCCCGTCTCCCTAATACAGTTTCTTCATCCTCCTGCGTCGACTATGCTGCCACGATCCCCATTCATGAAGACATTCATTCACTGTTTATTCAGACAAAACAAAGATTGCCTAGGTTGAAGGGACTAAAGGCAGATTACCTCTGCCTGACTAAGGTCCCTCCACCCATACATTTGCTCAGATGAAGTGGAACAATGATACACGTCATTCTTCTTTAGAATGAGGGGACACATAATTGAAATTCAAAAAGTATAACAGATGTCGAAACATACATTTTAAAATAACGCATTAGAGTCATCACCAATTTGCAGTAGCAAGTTAAAAATATATATATAAAAAACTGAAACCATGAGAAATTTCTGACAGAATTACAAAGTACCATAAAGAAATACATTTGCAAAGAAAGAAAATAAGCAACTTTCATCTAATATACAAAAGTACGAAAGACACAAAAGAAATATCTATAATAAATAATACAATTATGGCTCCTTACAAGTAAGGAAGTACATCTTAACTTTTTTCTTCACACTGTTTTTAGTGTTACGTTCTTCCAAAAGTTCACGGACATAGCTATTTTTGTGGAGTAGATAAGGTATTTGATATGATAATGTTTGCTTACCATAGGTTGTTCTGAATAAAGGCAATCGAAAACGATCAAAGCGTAGATCATAGGGAGTATCGCTTGGGTAGCAATGCTCCATATAAGTGCCAACGGTGTTTCCTATTTCATTAATGACATATAAGCTGAGTTTAAGGTTGTATAATTGGTAGACAGTAAGTATCTGAAGCTTGCCGAAAAATGGAGGAGTATGTTCTCTAGGTTGCAGATTTTCTATGTAGCGTACAGACCTTTTTTGTAAAACTAACAGCCTGTCTAGATTGGTTTTGGAAGTTGTGCCCCAAATTAAAAGACAGTAATGTAGATGGGAATGAACTAACGAATAATATAGCTGGAGCTTTAACCAGTTTGGAACTAGGGACCTAAGTTTGTTTAAAACAGAAATCGATCGTATGACTCGTATAGGTCGCGAAACTGCGACTGTGACCCCATATCCCCCGCCACCACTCGAAGGTACCATTGACCATGCAACCCCCCTCAATTTCACTTATCCAGGCCGTAGTGTGGCAAGAAATCGCCGAACTTGGTTTTCCGACCGCCTGCTATTTCTCCCTACCTAACTTCAGACCGATCCTTATGGCGATTCCCTGCCATGACCCGTATTTTGCTCCCTGCACCCGCAATCCAGCTGAATGGCGAACCGTAGACGACAAGCCGATTTGCTTCGGCTGCCACCAATCTGGTCATGTGTCCTACCCCTGCCTCATGTCCCTGGCGCCGCCCTATTGGAACTCTTTCCCCTCTCGCCTATACGTAGACACCCGCCGTTATTCGCCGAGCCGTTTGTACCCCTCTTCTGTCGCTCCTGTCAACCGTGCCACCGCTCGTTCACCATCGCCTCAACGCCACCGTTCGCCGTCGCCCCAAACTCGCCGCTATTCGCCCACCAACTACGGACCCATGCAGCCCTTGGAGGTAGCGCTGCATTTTCTTCATCTTGCTCAAATCCTCCGTTGACGCTCCCCACGAACCAGAAACTCATTGACCTACACGTCGACGGTGTTCCCTTGAAGGTATTGATCGATACCGGAGCCCACTTATCTATAATGAGTGCTCACCTATGCCGCCGCCTTCGGAATGTTCTCACGCCTAATACCACTCGAGCCGTACGCGTCGCCGATGGCGGAACCGTCGCCGTCACTGGAATGTGCACCGCGCGAATAAGCAGTGCTGACCGCCATGTTCACGTCTTGTTCACAGTGCTGTGCAGTTGCCCCCATGATCTCATGCTTAGGCTGGGCTTTCTGAGACGCATTCCGCCTTGATCGACTGTTCCGCCGGCACCCTGTGCCTCGACCTTCTTCTCCTTCCGGACGTGAGCCCTGAGCTCCCGAGCACCCTCTGCCCTACAGCGTTCGCCCGCATACCTCCTAAAGCACTAAAATTAGTCGAGTTGGCCTCACCGTCACCTCTACTTGATGGCGACTACGTACGTGTTAACGTCTATTCGCGATGTACTCCTAGAGCCGTTCCGCACTACGTCGTGACCCTTGAGGATAATCGCATGCGCGTTCGCGTTACAAATTTCGATTTGGCGAAGCAGGTCATACTTGAAGACATGTCGGTGGCCACACTGCGCCTGTTAACAGATGACCACGTTACCGCTTTTACAGAGGACATGTACATAGATCATCCGGCTTCCTCCGCGGATGTGCTGTATCTCCATAGCGGATTACGCACCATGATTGCTCCGGACAACCCACCTGATTAAGCAGCCGCTCTATGCCGTCTTTTGGTTACTTACTGCGACATATGTGATGCAGACGATCGACCCCTCGGCCATACCTCTCTTGTAAAGTACTGTATAAACACTGGTGATGCTGCTCCTATTCGCCACCGACCATATCGTGTGCCTGCCGCCGAGCGGAAAGTTATTCAAACCGGAGTAAACAAACGCTCGCGTGAGTAATTATTGAGGACTAGTCGAGCCCTTGGGCTTCGTACTTGTTAAAAGAGACAACACGGGGCGATTTAGCGTGGACTACCGAATCGCTAAAAAGGACGTATACGCCTTACAACGCGATGATGATTGTCTTCACGGTGCCAAGTATTTTTCGTTAATGGAACTGCGATTTGGCTATTGGCAAATTTCTGTGGACGAGAAAGACTAACAAAAAACTGCGTTCGTCACTCCTGATGGCCTTTACTAATTCAAGGTTGTGCCATTCGGACTATGCAATGCACCTGCCATGTTCGAACGGATGATCTACTCTTGGCTCCAAGGTTTCAAATGGACAGCGTGTCTTTGTTACCTTAATGAAGTCCTTTTATTTGCGTCGACATTGCAAACGCACATCGACCGTGTAGCCGCTATTATCAACGTATTTCGCAAGGCCGGGCTCCAGTAGAACTCATCGAAGTGTCAATTCGGTCGCCGTCGGATAACCGTTTCAGGCCATCTCGTCGATGCTTCCGGTATGCAATCAGACCAGTGTTGTACACGTTACTCTTAAATAGGAACGAAAGCTCGTTCGTCGTTCCTTCCTATTTTTGCAACGAGTTCCCTTTACACGTTCCTTTACACAGAAAGGAACGCATTCCAGTTACATTTCGAAAATTGGAACGTGTCATTACATTTACGTTACATTTGATTTTTAAGACGCAAAATAGTTCGGAAAACTGTGAGACAAAATTGAGTGAGCACTTAAAATTCACGTTGAGCAGCGCGAACTTGAACCTCAGCAGCAGCAGATTATCTGGAGATAAAAAACATGAAAAGAAATGCTTCTGGACGTATGTAGAGGGAGCATCGAACGTGCTCCCAACATGTCCACTGTGACTTCGACCCTAGTATATTACAAGTGCAACACATAATGGGCCTTCCAACGAGCAGTCAGAATAGTGTGCTTCAGATGGGCACATATAAGGGTAGGTTAGAGTCTTGGGCCAGTTGGTATTGCATGCTAAGGGGGTGAAGCGCATAGCACAGGACAAGAGCGCGAGACGAACGGCACGGGCGGTAACTAGCACCTGTGATGGTTTATTGGCAATTGTGGGCATGCCCGGGTTTCCTTGCTGCGATGATGTATTTCCAATAAACCATCATAGGTACCAGTCCCCGTGTCGTTCGTCTCGCTCTCTTGTGCTGTGCTTTGCGATTCACCTTGCTAGTATGCAGATAGAACACTCACGTTCACCAATGCATGTGAGTATCAAATATGTTTAACACTAGAAGCTATAAATAGACCTTTTCATTTGCATTCACATATAATAAATAATAAATAAATATAAATAATAATAATTTGAAAGCATTTGTGCTAATGTTCTTTTGTAGTGATTTATGGTGCCGCGCAATGTGTGTTGGTGTAAAGAATTCGAACTACATGGCAGTCAGTCTGAGTCATACAGGTTTGGCACTGCTGCTTGTGCACCATTGCATGCGAGTAGTGAAATGTGCAGGGTAAGGTTGGCGGCCTTTTTCCGGCTGTTTTCATAAACAAGGGAACGCGGGTCGGCTGAGTTAGGAGGAGGACGTGCTAGACCTCATGCTCAGGTATTCTAGCCACTTTCATCATAAGGGAAGGAATGCCGCTGCGTAGGTGCCACCAAAAGAGCACCAACTCGGGGTAACTACCCAGGCAGCACGCAACGTAGGGCCGATATTGGTTTTATGCCGGCAAATCGCGGCACATCCACGGCCTAATGTTGCCGGCAGCGAGCCAGTATAGGCTAAGCCGCCATCAGTGACTGGCAGCTTCGGGCCATTATAACTGCTGCCCCGCCAATATCGGCAGGCTGTCGGCTGTAATTGGCAACATGGGGCCACATATGCCGCACTACTGCCGGCATATGCGCTGCCGAGTTTGGCCACCTTCAGGCCTACATCAGTCCTATGTCGGCGTGCTGCCTGGGTAGTTTCAAGGTCGCTGTCAGTGCCACTGGGAGAAGAAAATGACCGCGACGGCTTAGTGATGGATGGGCCCTCGTTTGCCTATTCCCTCCGGTGCGCATTGAAACGGCGCTACTTATGGCCCCACGGGCTGGTCATCTTATAACAGCTTGTGTAACGAATTCTGGAAGGCGATGCGTAGCGCACTGTGCGGCGGGCAGACAGAGGTTTAAGTGCGTGTTCGTGCCTGGATGCCGGAGCCAGCGAACATCGAGAGTGACGCTAGTCCTAGTGCAAGGGAATGGGAAATAACACGTACTGCACGTTAAACCTATCCGCTTGCGTGTTGTGAATTATGTTCTTTGAACCGATACCGCTATGAAAGTCTTGACACCATCGGTTCAGACTGTGTGGACCCTGTGTGTTATTGGTTTGCTTGTAACTTTGTTTATCAAAGGGCTCAAGAAGTAATGTTTTTTGTAGCAATGAAAGAGCGGAGATTCGGGCTTGGACTTGGGAAGATGCCTTGGCGTTTCAACAAAACGCCCCCTTCACCGGCCCAATATGCTTCCTTCGCGCTGCCGCCGTGCGGGGGCTCCGACAAACGGACCGTTGAACACCTACTTGGAAATTAACTATGACCTTCTGATGAGATTGCCGACGAATTATATCGTGTGGGACTATTTTCTTGCTTCTTATGGCGTATTAGGAATACGGTTTAGATGTCCAATTTTTACAGCAGCCCCACATTCATGCGATGGCAAAATGACATTAACATGCAGCGAATAAATAAATAAATAAAATGCCTCCCATGTATCATTTCATTGGGTGCCAACCAAAAAATGACGTCTGCAACGAAAAATTGCGCATCTCACACGTGAAAGCTTCGCAGCAGCATGCACAACAGCACAACCCAAGTATAACAAAAACGGACGTGCGTACTATACTGAGTGCGGGTGCAATTCTAATCTAACGTGAACTGCAGTGTAACAAAGGGACCGACGTACACACAATACAAAACTCTCTTTGTTATGCTAATAAGAAAGAAGAACAAATAAACTATACCTGCACTTTCCTCTTCATTGCAACAGAATCTAGATGCGACAGGGGGCAAATGATGTTCCGCGATTTTCGAACGCCAAGTGAAAGATGTCTACAGTGTGTCCATCCTTCAGAACAACCCGAGCTTGCCGTTCAGACTGGATCAGACACAGCGAAAGAATGCTGTCCCTTCCCGCGTCATCGGTCATGCCTCGCGCGCTTCTCTGCTCCCCTGCGGGCACCTGCGAGTCTAACTAGCCTCCGTAGTGCAAAACCGGCCACTTCTCGCTTGCTTTTTCGAGCGGTCTCCTGAGTACAAAATGCCAGCGACGCCCAGGCCCACACATGGGAGCCGAATCGCATTGCCAGAACCGCTTTGCAGCGATAGCAAAACGCGCATTGATGATGTCTTAGTTCGAAAGGAGCCGTAGCGGCGGGACTTGAAGCGACGAAAGGTTCGCTGCGTTAGGCCTGCGTTGCCATACAAGGCTGGTTGAGGGCTGGAAATTTTTTGCTCCAGCCACAGGGAGCGGCCGCGTTGATTGCATCGGCGAAAGAGAAGCTTCTCCCTCGTCGAAGCCTCGGAGAGAGATAGTAAAGGAAAGGTGTTTTGCATGTGGTTCTCTTTCGAGTGAGCGGGACGGCTAATAGGAAAGCGGGGACTCGACGCTCGGCCTCGGCGGTTGCAGCCAGGCCTATGCGCCCTGCATGTGGAACGCCCGCGGAACGTTTATAGGAGGAACGGTGTTCCATTTGCAGTTACTCATAAATGTAAGGCGTTGCCGTTACAGTTCCACCAACCCTTAAAGGAACGATGGCGTTCCTTTGTTCCTCCAAAAAGGAACTATACTCGGGGACAACTTTCTGTGGCAGTGCAGTCAAGGCTACAGAGCCGAACCACGCCGTTTCGCCAGTGTCGCTGCGCAGCTGGAAGTAGCTCCGCAAAAAAAAATATTTTTGTGCGTAACGTAATCATTTAAAAATGTGCCGTTATAATTCTTAGCTGCTAATTGATAATTCCAGAAAATTGTTAGTGATATTATGTCAAATAGCGTTATGTTTTAGATTTTTAGGGTTTTCTTTAGTTGCCGCGTTTCCCACTGCCGGCGCATTGGCTCTCTTCCTTCACCATCTCCCTTCAGAAAAAAAATGGCCTCCGCGTCGCCAGTGCGTTCTTCCTCCGGTCGGTCGCCAGTTCGCTCGCCGCACAGGATATTCAAGAAGCTTGAGCACCAAAAGCTGTCGAAACAAACCAAGCAATTGGTTGGCAACGTGTTCGCCCAAGTGAGACTGACGCAACCGGGACTCTCCGTCGCTTCCGTGTTTCGTTCGGTCAACCATCTTACCGGCGTGAGCGAGCGTACTGTCGCACGGCTCAAGGCGGATATTTTAAAGGGTACCCTGAAGTCCCCGAAGCGTAAAAGGCTTCGTTTCGCGGCTCAATCACCAGAAAAAGTTACTGGAAAGACAAGAGTGCAGCGGTACGATAGTTTTACCCTGTCTGCTCTTCGCCGGAAAGTACATCAGTACTACATTCGCAACGAGGCGCCAACGGCAGAAAAGATCCTCAGCGAGGTAATCGGCGACACCGACATGGGGCTGCCGAAGCAGCTGAGTGTCAGAACGATGCGCAGGCTTCTGAATGACATTAGATTTGAATTTCGGAAGCGAAAACCTAACTGTGCACTGCTGGAAAGGGACGACATCATCATGTGGCGGCGGAAATATCTGCGGACCATTCGAGAAATGCGAAAGGAGAAACGGTACGTACAGTTACTGCTTCGATTTGTTGGACAGCGATATGAATGTCAACGATGTCAATTAAAACACAAATGCCGCATGTAAAAATTCAGAGTTGAAAGAGTAGGAACAGGAAATAACGATGGAAGTTTTCGTACCGCTAAATATTTAATTTTTAGTTCACCCGTCCTCATACATGTTGCTGTTCATCTTGATTTGTATTTTTTTATGGCTCGCTTCTGCATCTGTGGCTCTTATTTGTATTTTGCCTGTTATTCTGGTTAAGCAAGCTAAGGCACAAGTACGTGTCGACGTGTTCTGATGAAGTATGGATAGCTCAGAATGAACGTATTTTGTTATTCATGTGAGTAGGTACCTTCTGCGAACATTTTTTTATTTTGTATTTTCCATAACCACCCAAAAACTGCAAAGATCTGCCTGCCCGGTAGAATGATATTAGATGCATATCATAAATTTCTTCTGTCTCAACTGACCACTCTCGTTAAAAATAGAAACCTGGCGCATTTTTCTCTTGCTTTCGCAGGAATATATACTACCTTGACGAGACTTGGGTGAATGCTGGGCACACCAAGGAAAAGGTATGGGAGGACACCACTGTGTCGTCACGTGAGGACGCCTTCCGCAAGGGTCTCACAACTGGGCTTCGCGCACCGAGCGGCAAAGGTGGTCGGCTCATTGTCCTCCATGCTGGAAGCGAAAACGGCTTCATGGATGGGGCATCTCTCGTTTTCCGGGATAAAAGGGTGTTACCAGTGACTACCACAGTGAAATGGATGGCCCACGCTTTGAGCGATGGTTAAAAGAGCAACTTTTACCAAACATTGAGCCACGGAGCGTAATTGTCATGGACAATGCTTCATACCATAGTGTTCAGCTCGAAAAGGTGCCCTCGACGTCGTCGCGCAAGGCCGAGATTCAGTCTTGGTTGACTAAAAAAAACATCCCGTGGTCTGATGACCAGTTGAAGCCCGAGCTCATTCAGCTGGTTAACCAAAACAAGCACCGTTTTTCTGGATACCGGATTGATGCCCTGGCCAAGCTTGCTGGTCATGACATTGTTCAACTTCCTCCTCACCATTGTGAATTCAACCCTATTCAAATGGTATGGAGCCAGGTCAAGGGGTATATTGCAGCCAACAACAGGTCGTTCACTCTTGCTGGAGTCGAAGAACTTCTGGACAAAGCCATTGCCCTTGTGACTCCAGAAAACTGGGCACGCGACTGCGCTCATGTGGTGCATCTTGAAGAGGAGGCCTGGGAGCACGATGGTGCAGTCGAAAGCAGACTCGACAGCATCATAATTACTCTGGGATCTGACTCCAGTAGCTGCAGTGACAGTAGTGTCAGTGAATTGAGTGGTATGGAGGAACTCTGATGAACCCGGTGTGCGCTGGCTCATGTGATGCTGATTGTTTGTGAGATGCTATGTATTCCTTTTTGATGCCCAACAGCTTGGAAGTATGCTCTGTCATTCTAAAAAACAGAGTGTGCAAACAAGGACACAGGAAGTAAGCCAAGACACCACAAACGCCGACTAACAAGTGACGATGTGCACCATCCGCTTACGTGATTCTGGTTGCATGCAGCACCAAGCAATCATTTAGTATGTTTGTTGTCAGCCTGTGAATTAGTCCTTTGATTGTCAGTTGTGGGTGGCACTTGTACTTCACACATAAAACGGCAGCTGAGGAGAGCAAGCAGTGCTGAGTGGTGCATCACATATCTTGTTTCACCCGAAAGAAATGGTAGCAAACAAGACTGGGAGAATTATAGCTCAAGAGCTGCGAGATCAAAGTGACTTCCAGAAATGCATTGTCTCATCATTTGTAACTGTTTCACTCATCTGCCAAAAAAAATACCACCATCAATTACACTACGTACGTGGATAATAATTAGTACCCACTTGCTCATATTTTGTTTGTCTCTTCGACTGTACATGTTAATTGCTTGAGTAAATGGGCACGTTTACCACAAATACTTTTTCAAGTGCGTTTTTACAGGGCCAAATGACGAGGTCTTAAGGGAATACGCGCAGTAATGTGCGCGTCTTCATGAAGTTTTTACTGTACATTGTAGTCAGGTACTTCATATAAGTGTTCACGGAGTAATAAATGTTTTGTTGAAAATACACGGCTGTCTGGCTTTGATAGATTAAGTTGGCTTGAAAGAAGGGGACACAGTATTAAAGATTTATTCCTGTGACTGGTGTGCGTGTGTGTGTGCATTACTACTTGAGCGACTTTTACATTTTAGCAAGCTGATTATGCAGGAAATATATAACAAAACACCTTGTTTTAGCTGCTGCAATTTTTCACGTAGCACAATTTATTCCTCCTGACAAATACTCGCCGCGTCCAGATTTAAAACTGTCTGCAACAGGCCGCGGTAGCCCTGTGTGTTCAAGGGGCTTCCTTGCTGGTTCAGGAATGGTGTGTGTGAATACCGGCCACAGCCACGAAAATCCAAATTGTAATGTGGAGGGAAGAGGGATGGTGTAATCACCAGGCGGAGTATGGCTCAGAATGTTGGCGTTGGACAAAGTTAGCTAATGAAATGTGCTTTACGATGTCAGGAACCAATTACTGCTGGCAAAATGGTAGGTGACCATTTATTTTTGAACTTTAGAACTAGTGCTAATTGTGTAGATGTTCAGAAAGCATGACATTTTACTGACGTGCAGGGGTTTACACGCCTTCCTGTTCTAAGTAAGTAACCTAACAAGTGCAACATACGGTCGCTATCCTGAGGTGTACATAACCGGCGCCATGCAGTATCTATCGTGAGAAATGACCGCATGCCCATACGGTTTTAATGAAGGAGACTGAAACGGGCAGCGGTTGGGATTGAGCACAGGATTCGTGGGTTCTGCAGCGGCGCGAGGTCACCGATATACGTTTTCTGAGCCGCGGAGCGTGCGGGCAGTGGACCACCGATGTCTTTTGATGCCGGCGTAACTCAACGCGATCCAAACTGAATTTCACTCCACGCCGCAGGATGTGCGAGCTGCTCTTCGGTATACCGCACCCGCGCTATGTAAGCACGCTACACGCGTCAGTTTTTAGCTCTAGATGAGTTTACATATCAGTGCATGCTCTAAAAACAGCAGCGCTGAAAATATTCACGTCATTTCTCGACGACACAGAATGACACAGACAAATTAAGCGTAGGGAACGAAACGCCAATATGCCTGCACGCTCGGTAATCGTGGTTCAACGCAATCAACCAAGGAGCACATGCGAAGAAATGAACTGCAGGAAATACGCATCTGTCACGCTGAAACTGAAACTGAAACAAGTTCATCGGGGACTACTTTGGCGCAGTAACACAGAGCAGTTAGCTCCGCCCCCGTAGCTTTCCCTTCATTGCCACAGAAAGTTGTCCCCGAGTATAGAAGCAGAGCTTTCGGAATCGTCGCAGCTAAAACCTCGTACCTACCTCCGTTACAGAGATGATATATTTATTTTTTGTGAATACGGTGTGAGGGCACTAAGCACACTTTAAAGCATTTTAACAACTTTCATCCCAGCACTAGGTTTTCCGTGCACCACTCTTTCATTGAAATTCATTTCCTCGACACGGCGGTGTCCTTCTTAAAAGGAAAACTAAAGACGACAGTTTACAGAAAGCCAACGGATAGCCAGAAATACCTATATCATAATAATCATTACCCGCAAAACTACAAACAGGGGATAGTTAGAGGACATGGAAGGGGCATAAGAAAGCTCTGTAGCAACGACGCGGATTACGTTCACAACTTCAGCTTAACTGAACGAAATCACCCGCACGATGCTCGCAA
This sequence comes from Hyalomma asiaticum, assembly GCA_013339685.2. Classification (NCBI taxonomy): domain Eukaryota; kingdom Metazoa; phylum Arthropoda; class Arachnida; order Ixodida; family Ixodidae; genus Hyalomma; species Hyalomma asiaticum. Next base: position 12,768 of record JABSTT010004895.1, read on the forward strand.
CAAAGCATCCAATGACGCGTGTAAACTAGATAGGACACCAGCACTAGAAAAAAAAGAGGTCATAAAGCGCAGGCCAACAAGCAGCTAGCATTCATAACGAAATACTCCGATGCCCTTCCAAACATACATAATATTCTTAGCAAATACTACTCAATACTAACAAGCAACGATCGTCTTGGAAAAGCGTTTCCCGAAATACTGAGAGTCACCTACCGCCGTAATAGCAACTTTGAGGGCCTGTGAGTACCTGCCAAAGTAAACTGTCCCCGCACCGCTTGCGTAATAATTTGCTCCTGTTCCAGATGTAAGACTAGCAATCATTTCAAAATCATCTTAATGTTAAAAAGCACGCAGAGTGACTATGTCCATCATGTAAAATCAAGTGTCATTTGCACTAGTTCAAGCGTTATTTACACGTTGGGATGTTCACTCATTGGCGAAACTGGTCAACCAATTATTGTTAGATTAAATGAGCACCGCGAGTTCAATGCGAATAACCTGCTAAAGGCAGAGGTACAGCATTTTAATATGGCAGGTCATAATTTTGAGAAACTCAAACTCTACTACTTCAGGCAAACTTCCGCTCGCCGAGGGACACAAAATACAGGAAATCGTATCTCATATACAAGTTCAATACCATCCTGCCTACAGGCATAAACCTTTCAAAGGGAACCCTTGAGGCCATTGGGTACGGTGGGGGGTTCGCGAAGACGACAGAAGGTTAAAGTATGTACAAGCTACCAATGTTTCTTTCGAAAGTCTAGTTTAAGGTGCGGATCCCCAATTCAGTTCGACGAGAACAACGGCGTTAAACAGTGTAGTCACCTTTTTAGGAACAATCTTTCGGTGAAATGCACTGTGGGAGTGGCGCGAGTGGTGCGGGGTGAGAGGTGGAACACATGCGATGGGTTCAATGCCTGTACGTAGGGTATGTGTTTCTTCCTTATTCCTGCTTTCTAAGCCTGGGCGCAAAACGTATTTCCAAGATATGTACCATGAGCGAATTCTTTGGAAGCCTCGGTTCTTGCCATTTATATTAGTCACGCTAACATCTGTCACCGAAATTACCCCACACCCTACCCGCCCTCCCCACCACCTTCTTTTGTTTGTTGTTGTTCGCACCTGCCGCTCCTCGCCTCCTCTGATTCTATGGACGGGGGAGAGCGTGCAATAGCCTACATAAAGGAACGCTGGAGAAGGGAGTCGCTGTCGTGACGGAGACAAGTCCATTTGTCGAAACGTTGGCTCCTGCGACATTCCCTGTTCTAAATCGTGTTTAGCGATGTGTTCATCGATTCAAGCCTACATAGTTCCCTGAGCTTCTCTTCGAGTTCCGCATGGAGCACCCGTAGTCCGTCGTTGCCGTTGTTCGGACTGTAGGACAGCACTTGACGCACCGACATGCTGACTGAATTCTATGAGTTCGCGTGCCAAATTTAGGAGCCACTTGTGCGCAGTTCATTCAGTTGATTTGTTATCCTTGATCCGGTTTATGTTCGTCGCGAATGAAATCCTGTCGTGCCCAGCTTGCTTGAATCATGAAGCCTTTCTTCGGTGCTATCATCTGTCAAACAAGGCAACCCACGGAGTAGAAAAGGAGAGGTTCGTTTTTTCGGAGAAGTGGAACGCATGTGGCAGTGGCGGTGTGAAGATCATACAGCGCGAGCTACGCGAGCGGCTTGTAGTTAAGCGCGCGTTCACATATTCGCTCTGGTGATGTCTTCACAGTTATATAAAGTGGGATTGACAAACAGAGAAATTAAAGAAAGGATTAGACGATTAGACGAAGGGAGATAACCTATAGAATACCCCAGACAACGACGCCAAAAAGGTAGGGTACAATAAACAAAACAACACTGTTATATCGTCACGATGGTCTAGTAACTGTAGAGCTTGCCTGTCGGCACAAAGGTCCTGGAATTGAATTCTGGCCGATGCCGCCGCCACCTTTCGACGGATGCAAAATGCTAGAGCCTCGTGTACTGTGCGATGTCAGTGCACCTTAGAGAACGCCAGGGGGTCGAAATTTTCGGAGCCTACAACGACGGTGTCTATCAGAATCATGTGGTACTTTTGGGATGAAACAGTGATGATCGTTAAACAACACTAATGGTAGTTCTTAAATGCAGTGCTGTATTCATGAGATAAATAACTACGAAGACGGACGAAAAACACACCGCCCCGCCGAGGTGGTCTAGTGGCTGTGGTACTCGGCTGCCGATCCGAGGGTCGCGGGATCGAATCCCGGCTACAGCGGCTGCATTTCGTTGGAGGCGAAATGTTGAGGCCCGTGTGCTGTGCGATGTCAGTGTACGTTGGAGAACCCCAGGTGGTCGAAATTTCCGGAGTCCTACACTACGGCGTCTCTCATGATCAGAGCTGGGTTTCGGACGTTAAATACCACAAAACAAAAACAACAACAAAAACATACCAATCTTCCATAGAAACAGAACCTACAACCTTAGGATGACGCCTCCGACGCTCTACGATCAGCTCTACGATCAACTGTTGATTGATGGATTGATTTGTGGGGTTTAACGTCCCAAAACCAGCTCTGATTATACGATCAATTGTTCCTCCGTGCAATTTATTGGGCGTTTTCGTACATGTAATCCTGGGAGCATTTGATAGCGCCACACTTAGGCATGTTTGCGAGTGTGGAACACTCTGCTTTCCAGATCCCGTTGTGTGGTGCGCTAACTTGCTACGATGTGACCAATAAGCTCTCGCATGCTACGCATAGGCATTAAATCTGCTGGAACGAGACCCTGGCATTGAAATAATCAAAGATGGAAGATGGTTCAAGGCCTCCTTTCTTTGTTACAGGACTTAGCGAATCCAACAGACAATGAAATCGATCAATGCGCAGGGACTATAATTGATATGCTTTCCATTGAACTGTGTTGTAGTAATTTTGACATAAAGGGAAGTTAACAGGTGCCATCAGCGTGAGTTCATGTTATATATATGCAATCTTCTTATTTCAGTTTTATAATACACCAGGAACTATATACACCTTGAAAAGAACATTTTCGCTGTCGAATGCGTATGGACACTCCGCGGAATGTATATGCAATCAAAAGACGTCGCTTGGAGGGAATGTGCTTAAGCTAAAGGAAGCATACCTGCTTGGTACTATATTGTGAGTATTCAGTTACATTTTCTGCTAGGCCTTCAGCTGTGTCGATATATTTCTTGTTTGGTGGAACGCCTGACTCAAGCACATTTCCATGATTGCCTATTATTGGCAAAAAATTGGCGAAGTTGGGACACTCGCGTTAAAACGGACATATCGTCTGGTACATAAGGCTCTGGTACACAAGAGAAACGTCGAGCTGATATTTGCATACGACAAACATTTGATTGATTGAAGAATTGTGGGAACCAAAATCTACCATATGGTTAAGAGAGACACGGTAGTGGAGGCCTCCAGAAATTTCGACCACCTGGCTCTTTAATGTGCACTGACATCACTTGGCAGACATTTCAGGTGATGGGCTTTGTACATACAACAAGCATGGGCTGTGTCATTAGTAATGAATGATTATAAGAATATTCATTCACAAATTATTCAATAATAATTCATTAGGCACCCTGCATCATGGTGTTTTGCCCCCTTTCATCCCCTCGTGAGGATCAGATAGCAGCACATCTCTGCAACTAGGATGGGCATATTTCACGAAGAACTGGCAAACTTGTATGCGCGATTCCTAACGACCCCGTATGTACCGAAATCTTGGAAGAACACGAATACGATCCTAGTTCATAAGAAAGGTGGAATCAAGCACTTGAAAAATCACAGGCCAATCAGCTTTCTGTGAGTTGCCTACAAGTGTTTTACCATGGTAATAGTTAACATAATTTGCGAAACCTTAATTTGCGAAACCTTAGAAACCTTAGGAACAAGTGGAGTTTCGTATACGATAGTCAACAATAAACCATATTCACTCGATGAACAAGGCTATCGAGAAATGCGCGGAGTAAACCGAACTGGTATACCTTGTGGGAGATTGCCGCGTATCTGCCCTCAGCAGCCAGTCCCGGCCAGATGGCCAGTTGGGAGCCGTCTTTCCCAGCCGGGCGTCTAGGCTAGTCCTAGCCCAGGCTAGGACGCCAGCGCGCGCCCCAGCACCACACGCGCGCAGTTCGTCATCGTCGTCGTCTCCTCGCAGCGTCCCTTGGCGGCGATCCCCACACTCTCCCCCCCTCCGTGGTTGTGATGGCACTGGTCCACAACGGCCCGCACGATGGTCGACGCCCCACCAGCGGTAGAGCCTCGGAAGCTGGGGCACCGAGCGAGGTGGCGAAGGAAGCCAGGTAGCGCAGCGCCGGGCATAAGGTCTTGCAAGATGCCGCGGTCCTAAACCTCCGAAGGTCTTGCAGGAGCACACGGGACTTAAACCGAACCCGGGCGCTGTAGCACGGCCGATTGTCATCGCCAACCTCTCTCAGAGTAGTGCACCCAGCAGGGCAGCTGGTGGGTGTAGTCGCTCGATCGTGGAGTCGATTGCAGAGACGCCGGCCAGCCATCACAGATGAGCAACACGTGGGAGGGTGTCAGAAGCGGCATCGGGACGTCGAAGGTGCCGCCCATAAAAAACCCCTTGAAGTCGGCCCAGCCCGGCTCCCCGGACCGTCGTCTGCCTTGCTACTTCACGCATCATCCTCATCATCGTCCTCAAGACCGTCATCTTCGGGATCGTCCCCTTCCTTGTCGTAGTCCCCAAAATCCGGAACAGCATCAACATCGTCGTCATCACCGCCATGGTCTTCACCGGCGTCCTCCTTGTACTTGTCCTCGGACTCGCCGATTTATTTCTTGTCTTTGTGGTCCGTCTACTGGACCTCCTTCACGTCGTCCTCTTCCAACACGTCAGGTGAAGCTTGCTTCTGTGGCAACTTCTCCGTCTTGTCGTCGCCGGCGCCCTTTTCCCTTAGCCGAGATGACATATTGCGGCCTGCTGTGTCGCGAGATCAGTCTCCTTGTCTGCAGAACTCGAGAGCCGACGCAGCCCCTCGCCTTTTTACGTCTGCTGCGCTCCCTTGCTCGCAGAGGTCACCAGGCAGATGAGGCGGTGATCGTTTCTGTGTGACGGAACGGGCGATGCGGCGTCTCCCACGAACACACGGTCCTTCCCGGAACGCAGCCGGGGCCCCACGTTGTGGCGCCAATGTGGGAGATTGCCGCGTATCTGCCCTCAGCAGCCAGTCCCGGCCAGCTGGCCAGTTGGGAGCCGTCGTTCCCAGCCGGGCGTCTAGGCTAGTCCTAGCCCAGGCTAGGACGCCAGCGCGCGCCCCAGCACCACACGCGCGCAGTTCGTCATCGTCTCCTCGCAGCGTCCCTTGGCGGCGATCCCCACGACCTTCACAGATTCCGAGAAAGCATTTGACACTGTCGAAACTTCAATCTAAAATGATATCTGAAATGATACCTTAGCCACAATAGTCCTCCGTAAGGACACCAGTAAAATGCCGATAAGGGAGGACGTAAGACAAGGAGACACCATCCGTCCAATGTTATTCACAGCATATTTGCAAGAGTTGTTAAGAACACTGCGTTGGGAACAGGGGGCTCAAAGTTTAGTAGAGCATATCTTCAGTAACCCAGATTTGCTTTGTGGGCTCAGGGCCGTGGCTTCTGAGCCTCTTGCCAGCTGAAGTTCCCAGATATGGGCACACGAGCCATTGGAACAACGTACTTTACTCGTCCCAAGCCCAACGCCGACTGCCAGGATGCACTCCACGCACTCCGCCCCAAGCCGCAGTGCGTGCCACGAGCTAGCGTATGTTCCGATGGTGACTGGCGGCGGAGGAAAGCACCTGAATTCCCCATACTGCCCCCTCCCCGGCGGCCAACGATGGTGGAAGTGGAGGTCACGGGAACATGAGTCCGCTTGGCCTGGCAAGTTCGGGTGCTGGGGTGCCGGCCACGTCGGCCAGCTGTGTACCGAACGGGAGCAGCTACACGTGGCGGTTGATGGCGTAGAGCACGAGGGCCAGTTGAGTCTTGTCCTGTTCCTTGGTTTTTCAAGTTAGGACGAGTCGGGCGGCGGGATCAAAAGGTCCAGACGTAGTAGCCATAGCGGGCCTGAAGAGGCGGCTTGTGGTGCAGCCCGTGGCAGCTACTCTCGCATAACGAGAAGTCCAGGTCGCTGAGGTTCGTGCTTGCGAAGGGCGACACGTTGCTGCCCTAGACACCCATGGGTGGACGGTAGCGGAGTCGTATGGCCCAACCAGCGCCGGTGGGGCAAGCACCTCCTCCGACGTTTTCGCCCCCCTGCTTTTGTAACGGCTCGTCATGCCCATGTGCAGAGGGTCCTGGGCGAAGTACGGCTGTGGTCGTGGTCACGTTGCTGGGGCATTGGCGGCGGTGGCGTTCAAAGCCTGACATCTGGAATATGCGCCGCGTATTGCATGAAATTGCTGGCAGAGCAATGCTTTGCGAAAAGTTTGCATGTTGAACTTCACATCTTGCAACTTCAATGTTGAACAAGCCAGCGAATAGAACCACGAGAATATCGTGACGCTTAAGAGGGGCGCGAGACGTAGCGTTTGAGTTCAGAGGCATGGATTGGTCCAAATAACGTGCCGGTCGTGCAATCTCTTAAGCGGTAAGTTAAACTGCCAAGCTTACGTGTAATGACAAAAGGCGAGTCGATCAAGGGATGGGCGCGGTGTAAGACTACGTCACCAGACTCGTATTCGATGTCACGACGACGTGTGTAATACTGACATGTTTGTTCGAGCCTCGCGTTATCTAATTGCTCACGGGCAACAGTCACAGCTTTGGTGAGGCGCCTGTGCTGTGATGGAGCAAACGTATGGTTATCCGAATGTGACGAATGCGACGGTACCATGGTGCGGCTTAGTCGGAATGACACTTCCCTGCCGAAGTTCAAAAATGCAGGTGTATAACCAGTAGATCTATTGACAGTGGTACGCGTAGAAATCGCCATTTCGGAAAGATTAACGTCCCATTCCGTATGTTCTGTGGTACGTGCCCTGAGCATTGTCCTCAAGTTTCGGTTAACGCATTAATGCTGTTCGCTTGTGGGTGGTAGGGCGATGTCTTTGTATGTTTGATGCCCAATGATGAACACTTCTTCGTGAACGTGCGTGGTTTAGATAGATCAATAAATAGTGCCCCAACCAAGTTTCCTGAATGAATTGCCTGCCGGATCCTATCTGTCAAATATATTAATGCTAAATCAGTTGAGTAGCCCTCCCTAAATCCGAATTGATTTCGAATTGAACTGCACATGGCATTGCTCTGAGTGCAGTCACAACCATTAGAGAATTAAGTGAGGCCAGAGAGCTCAGCTGAAATGTTGAGCTG
>JABSTT010004896.1:0-19425 GCA_013339685.2 Hyalomma asiaticum
CAATAAATAGTGCCCCAACCAAGTTTCCTGAATGAATTGCCTGCCGGATCCTATCTGTCAAATATATTAATGCTAAATCAGTTGAGTAGCCCTCCCTAAATCCGAATTGATTTCGAATTGAACTGCACATGGCATTGCTCTGAGTGCAGTCACAACCATTAGAGAATTAAGTGAGGCCAGAGAGCTCAGCTGAAATGTTGAGCTGACATCACCGCCAGCTGCACGCACCGACACTTATCGATAGCAAACATTCTTTCAATGCAAACTGTCAAAGTAGATTTAACTTGACCATCTAGCACATTCTCATTTTCAGGGTGCGGAGACGCTACAGTGGCTTAGGCGCGGATAAGTTATGCGGTGAGAGCCAGTCTACACTCTCTTGAGTGCAGTTATTTGCGTACAAGCCTCTTCCCTAGTAATTTTAGATGGACATCTCTCAAAATATAATACAGACGCAGTAGTGTAAGATATAGAAACACGATAACCGGAGTTCCATACGGAAAGTTTATTTGCGATATCCGGCATGTAGAATGATCACATGCGCCCTGGTTCGTGCATGTGTCGACTACCTAATTCTTACTGCGTGTTATCTAACAAGGCGGCTTCGGCTGCGCGCAGGAGCCTCGGAAGGAACGACACGACCTCTTTGGGGTTCGCTTCAAGACTAGTTTATTCAACAAAGACTAGAACGGGCGGTAGAATGGGGAAAGGGAAAAATAGGGAGAAAGTTCAAAGGGGTGTCGCCGTGGTTGGTGGCGCCGGAGGGGTTAACAGGCAATCTCGGACGAGCTGGTCTTCGGGGGAGAAAGGACGGCAAGCGATGTCCTCAGGCGGTGGCGGGCAGCCCCTTTTACAGAGGGTGTTTCCGCTTTTGTCTGACGCCTGCTTTTTGGAGGGCCTTCTTCGGACGTCTTCTTAAATCCCAACAGGGACAGTGGAAAACGCACAGCGACCTCGCGATAGCCGTTGCTGAGATAGAGCGCGCGACCCATGATTGCCTATAGACCCAGCAACACTGACCGCAACATTGTTAGAGCCTCGATAATCTCTCGTACAGAACGCTTCCCGTGCGCGAGGAAGCCTGGTTAGCATGTCCGCTCTTTATAATGTCTTGCAAGATGCAAGGCATTGTCGCGTACCATGGCTACGCTTTGCACTACAATCGCAATGAAAGCACGTATTTTATATTTGTGGGAGGTGTATGCTTTGGCTTTCGCACTTAAGGCGAGGTATCTTATAAGATTCAGTACACTGGCAACTAGCAAAGATGGTGCAAAAAAATTCGTGCCAGTATGCATGCTACACGTGCATGCAGCGTCCCTGTGCGCTGTAACCTTTAGTTGTTAACAAAGCTGAAACTCCTAAGGTGTAACGGCACCGTTCATTCGTTTCATGACGAACTTTTCCTGAAATTGTCTGTTTCTGAAGTGCTTCACAGCTTAGGCGATCAAATAAATGAAAGATATCACAAAAGGAGCAACATTTCCGCAACATACTCATCGTATTCCTCTGATCCACAATGGAAACGTCTCAAATAACATCGTTAGCTACTGAATACGTTAGCAAAGAGCGGTTGTTTGACCACTATATGATGAAGAAACAGCACTATGAAAGACCCTCTATTGTGTAACAATAAGCATGATATTGTTTCCTGGTGTTGCCTTTCTGGAAAACTCATGTCTCGGCACCTCAGTCTTCGTGCAGAGTTTACGGGATCGGTCCCCGAAAGACGGGGACCAAACAAGGGCCGCGGCAGTCGCACCTCAGTGGTGCTAGAAATTAGCGTACTCTGCGATTTTAGTACAGGTTTAGTGTTCCCTAGCGCGAGCTCCCATACAGAATGCATGCGCACTTCCGAAAGCTCTCGGGTGTCCATATATGGTCATATCATCATGGGTTTGCGGCACTGACTTCTTTTTTCAGTATACGGAGGAACTTTCGAGCACAGCTAGTCCTGAGTTTCGGAGCCATCCTTGACGGCGTGCTTCATTATCACATTGATAATTTCGCACGTAAAATCCCATTAGTTATCAATGCCGAATATCGATGCGTGTGGTTCTGGGATATCCGCAACAAGTTGGCAATGGTTTCGTCGCTAACCTCGCACACAATTCAACAGAAGCAGGCGCTATGATAGCTGACTGTTCTCGCAGCCGACCACGGCAAAAAGCCAGCCTCGCGATCAGCATTTTGTACATAGTCGCTTGTTCAGTCTAACAGTGAGTAGCAATACAAAACGAGACGCCACGCATAAATGAACACATGCATTAGATGGGCGATTCGCGCCGTCCCTGCTTGGAGGCGTTGAGGCTAAAGAAGCGCGCCGGCTGCATTTCTACGGCGATACAAATTTTCTGTTCTGTAAGTCGCCTACAGTCCCAATATCTCGAGTATTGACGTCAATTCCTCGGTGGCAAGAGCCTCCTCACTTCACTTATAAATGAAGCCTGTATCACACTCGCCCTTTCATAATTTCGTAAAAGTGAGCGAAGTGGCGTTGCTGAAAGTGTTGTCGGGCCGATGGGCCCTTATCTGCAGCACGCACGTTGGAGGCAGGGCGAGGAGGACACACGCGCATTGCCCATGCGCGTGACGAGCGGCAGCGTCGAAAGGCCACAGGGGGCGTGAAGGTGGCTGGCGGATAAGAAGGAAGGTGAGACGAGGCCGGTGGCTTTTGTTGGTGGGCGGCAGGACGATGGGATGCAGTGACGGTCGCGCTAGGCGCTATGGTTTCCTCCGTGAGTGCTGCAGAGCAGAGGCCACGCCGGTATGGGGCGTCCGCTAAGGCGAGTCGTTGGCTCGTCCTCCACTGCTAGTTGTGCGTGAGTTTGCAATCGAGCCGTTATGTTTTACACCGACTTTCATGCTGTTAAGTTTTGCGCCGTAGTTTCCATTGGACCGCCAGTCTGCGGGAGTTGTTCGTTCTGGCCTTGTGGCCCTCCTGTATACGTTAGTGCCGTGTTGTGCCGGGCTGGAAGGTGGTTGTGATTCTTTTGGAGTCTTGAATTAAAAACGGTTCTTGTAACCAGCGTTGCTGGCTCGTGTCATGCGAATTGCGGCTCACTGACCCCTCTTTATCTCCAGAAATATAACTAAACAGTGGAGTACAGGAAAGGCACTGGTAACAAAGTGGCTGACGCGCTTTCCCGAACGCCACTGTCCGGGGATGGTGAACCAGCCGCCGAGGTCCTGGTTGTGACAGTGCCTGAAGATGCCTGGGGAACACTGGTCCCAACTAACAGCGTTCCAGCCCCTAAAGTAGCTCCGCTAGCCTATCTTCTCTCGAGAGGGGTCTTCAGTTGAACGTTCTAAGATTTAATTTCCAGTGGCGGCCTGTCCGGATCCAGCGATTATTAGCACCTCCCGCTGCTTCAGAGGGCAGACCGCAGCAGTGGTCAGTTGGTGTGCAGCCGCTGGACACTTAGGAAAAGGGATCACTTGTAGACATCTTGCGGGGAGGCGTTGGCCAGGAGCTGCAACAGGGAGGCCATTTGCTGTTGTAGGTTACGAGTAAGTCGTAGACAGCAGCAGGACTGAGAGCCTTTCAGGTGTCCGACAGTCGTGGGTCCATCTACCTACGTAACTCTCGAACAGCAAATAAAGGTTACAGGGAGAGCCAGAAAAAAGAGGGAGAGGGTGGAGTGGAACCCGTAACGTTTATTACTCATGGCCCAGCTTAGCTCGAACTGTTACAAATAAAGCCGTTTGAAGAACTTCCGCCCCTATAATATCTGTCAGCTTTAGTAGTTTGTACAGTATTAGCTCTCAAAATCCCCGGGTTTATTCATTTTTGCTCTTTCTGACGTCCAGGACGTCACGGTTTGCGTAATATACCAGAAAGCTAGATCCGCGCGCGTAACGAGTCCTGTGATCACTTGTTCTGGCGGACTGAGTACAATGCGTTTCTGAAACGTCCGTTTGGCACTATAATTAGGCTGAAATACTTCGGTCTGATTTTGGAAAGTATTCCCTGTGCGAGTACTCGTTCCATGTCCGGGTGTAGGGAAAGAAAGCATAGTGATAAACATACAGAATTACATATATATACGCCGCGTGCTTGCGTGCCGGGGCGCGTATTTCTTTAACATATCTGGAGCAATGCACAGGACGCGTTCTGCGCCCCTATTGGCCGCACGCGAGGCCACGTGAGCCCGCCTACGCATTTCCGGTAAATGTTTGTTTAGTCTCACATGCCGGCAGCCGGCAGAGAGTAGCCTGCACGGGAAGGCTGCCGGCATTTTATCCCTGCCGGCGCATTTCCTGTTATAGTTATTTTAAGCGTGTCCGTGGTTCGCCCATGTTGTTGTTATGTGGGGTTTAACGTCCCAAAACCAGCTCTGATTATGAGAGACGCCGTAGTGAAGGGCTCCGGAAATTTTGACCACCTGGGGTTCTTTAACGTGCACTGACATCGCACAGCACACGGGCCTCAACATTTCGCCTCCATCGAAATGCAGCCGCCGCGGCCGGGATTCGATCCCGCGACCTTCGGATCTGCAGCCGAGTGCCATAACCACTAGACCACCGTGGCGGGGCGGTTCGCCCATGTCACTGGAGGGCCCGTTAACATACGTTGTCGCTTCGCGGTGCGCCTTCGGCGCTCTCACTATTTTGCTCGTGTCACGACTGCCAGAATCAGGAGCGTCAACGACGGGCTCTAGCGCGCCCGCCGTTGAGACCGACGCGATTGCGTTTTAAAAGAACATTACGGCTCCTTCGGAGCAGTTGTGGTAGTAATAAGTTTCCCCGAGCGCCGAGCTCGTAGCCCCTTGATATTTCTACTTCACCCCGAAATAAAAAACCAAAACAAGAACACACATGCGCCCGCATCCCGCATCCGACGTCTTTCTTTCTTTTCCCTCCCCCCCACGGCGCCTCTTAGCGCTAAGAAAAGAAAGGATGAAAGAGCAGCGCCTAGCACTCACACAGCAAGTGTCAAACCAGCGTCTCTTACAGCACGCGTTCACCCTTAACTGGTGTAGGTTTGAAAACCACCAGCGAAGGAAAAAAACAATCGAAGTGGACGCAACCCCCCGCGTTCGAACTCCTACAGAACGATGACGGGAGGCGGGGGCACTGCGTGTCTAGCGCTACCATGGGGCGCAGCCATATTGGGGGACGTGCGACCGACTGCTATAAACAAACATTTACCGGAAATGCGTAGCGGGGCGCTCACGACGTGGCCTCGCGTGCGGCTAATGGCGGCGCAGAACGGCGTCCTGTGCATTGCTCCGGATATATTAAGAAAAGACGCTGCCGGGGCTGCGACGACGATGAAGTCAGCGGAGGCGCGAGTAGGGCGAGTGCTTGAGTATCAATATAAAGCAGCTGGTTTTTGTTCCGATCTAGCAGCATTGGTTTTCTTCTGCCTTCCGCTAAAGTGGTGACTACGGGCCATGGAACACAACTTTGACACTTTGGCGGCAGCAGAAGAGATCTGCGCACGGCCTACTCAACCATCGTATATTGCTTTTACAGTGCATGTCGTCGATGCACTGCCCCGTGTCAAGGGAAATACGGTGGTCGTCGTGGGAGTGACTGCTGACCTTCCTAATAGCCGCGACGCAACGCCCCGTATCATATCAGGGCACGGCTGCGTTCAAAGCAGCGGTCAACAAGATGGTGGCAAGGGGCGGTATATGCACTCGCTGCGGTGACGCCCATTCCCCCTCACAGTGCCAGTTCGTACATTCGCAGTGCTTCACGTGCGGAAAAACTGGGCACCTTGCACGAGTATGCCGAACGGGGAAGCAGAACAGTGGACCACAGCAACAGCCTGGACCAAGCCCAGGTTCCACACCAGCCCGCGGTCAGGGTAGGCGTCGCAAGTGGCGGCGGGGACGTGCGGCAGCAGGCTCGGGTTCCTCCGCGGCCAGGCTCAACGTCGTGTCCGAGGACCCGCCTATTTTCGACATGTGGCACACAGGCCTTGTCCCGTCGTCTGTGCCGCCGTACGTGCTGACCGTCGAACCTTTTTGGGCGCCCCATTTCCATGGAACTGGACACGGGGGCCAGTGTGTCGGTCATGGCTGGCAAACTTTTCAAAAGGACCTTCCCCGGAGTGGCCGTCGAGGCTTCAGGCGTCATGCTGCGGAGTTACTCTGGAGAGCTTTCCCAGGTCCAAGGTCAGGCCCAGGTCAGCGTTCGTTTTGGCAACAGGGAAGCAACCCTTCCTCTGTATTTGACCAAGGGGTCGTCACCGACACTGCTCGGCAGAAATTGGATTTGCGCACTGGGTGTTCGGCTGCCAGAAGGCCAGGAAGCAGCTCTACATGGCGTACAAGACATCCTGAGCCTCCTAACAGATTCCCAGTCACTGTTCCAGCCAGGGGTGGGCACATTCGCCGGTACGACTGCTGGCATCCATGTATCCGAGGGAGTCCGGCCTTGGTTTTTCAAGCCTCGGCCGCTGCCGTTCGCACTGAAGGACGGGGTCACCCAGGAGCTGCAACGGTTACAGCGAGAAGGCATCCTGGTACCAGTCAAGACTGCGGAGTGGGCCGCTCCCATCGTTCCAGTCCTCAAGCGAGACGGTATAGTGTCAGAATCTGTGGGGATTTCAAGGTTACAATCAACCCCGTCGCTACCGTCGAAAAGTACCCCCTGCCTCGGATTGAAGATCTCTGGACGGCTTTGTCTGGTGGCCAGAAGTTCACGAAGCTCGACCTCAGAGACGCGTACCAGCAGTTGGTGCTCCAGGAGGCCTCACGGAAGTATGTCACGATATCGACAACTATGGGGCTTTTGCAGTATACGCGTTTACCATTCGGCGTGGCCTCGGCACCAGCCATCTTTCAGAGAGAGATGGACAACCTCTTCAGGGGCATGACGCACGTGGCAGTGTACTTGGACGACATCCTCGTCACCGGTATTGACGACGGAGACCACATGCAGAATCTGCACAACGTTCTGGCCCGACTTCAGGATGCTGGTCTCAAGCTCAAGCTGGAAAAGTGCGTGTTCATGGTTCCCAGTTATAGAATACCTGGGACACGTCATCTCCCAGGCCGGCCTGACTCCGGCCCCCCGCAAAGTTGAGGCTGTTCTGAAGGTGCCGAAGCCCCGAAACAAGAAAGAGCTGCAAAGCTACCTTGGTCTCATCAATTTCTACAGGAGGTTCCTGCCCAACCTGTCTGCGCATCTACAGCCACTGCACATTCTGCTTCGAGATGGCCAGCATTGGGCGTGGAAGAAGGAGCAGGACGTGGCCTTTGAGCACAGTAAACAGCTAATCACCAAGGCACCGGTGCTGGTGCACTTCGATCCCGCCAAGCCTGTTGTCCTTACTGTGCATGCATCACCATACGGTGTAGGAGCCGTCCTAGCGCACAGAGACAATGATGGCCAAGAACGCCCGGTGTCGTTTGCTTCTCGTCGTCTTCACACAGCAGAGCAGCGTTACAGCCAGCTGGACAAGGAAGGCCCCGCCGTCATGTTTGGCGTCGAGCGTTTGCACCAGTACCTGTGGGGCCGAAAGTTCGAGGCAGTCACTGACCACAAACCACTGCTGGGGCTACTGGGGCCAGACAAGGCGGTCCCCGTGCAGGCATCACCTCGAGTGGTACGATGGGCCTTGAAGCTGGCGGCCTACAGTTACCAGTTGGTGTACCATCCGGGAAAAGACCTGGGGCCTGCTGATGCCCTGAGCCGGTTGCCGCTGCCAGAGGTACCTGCTGCTGTTCCAGAGCCAGCTGAAGTGCTCATGCTGGAGCATGCGTACCCAGAGGTACTCTCAAAGTCTGCTGTGTCGCAGGCGACCAGTCGGGACCCGGTCCTGTCCCAGGTGCTGAAGGCAGTATCCCGAGGGGAGGAGTTGGTGCAGCAGCCCTACAGCCACAAGGCCGCTGAGCTGAGCCTGGAGCAGGGCTGCCTACTTTGGGGTTCCAGGGTGGTTATCCCACAAAGTCTCCTGTCCAGGGTCCTGCAGTTGCTGCACGCGGGGCATCCTGGCGTGGAAAAGACAATGATCGTGGCCCGGTCCCACGTTTGGTGGCCTGGACTGGACCAGGACATCGCTCACATGGTGCAGAGCTGCCAAGTCTGCCAGGAACATCAACGGGCCTCGCGTCATGTGGAGATCACCCCATGGCCATTCCCATAGAGGCCCTGGTCCCGCCTTTACGTGGATTTTGGGGGCCCCTTCAAGGGCCACTACTTCCTGGTGGGGGTCGACGCATTTTCAAAGTGGGTGGAAGTTCTACCTGTCACCACTCCGTCAGCAGGTGCGACCATTGCAGCACTGCGGCAGGTCTTTGCAGCCCAGGGGCTGCCGGACATCATAGTGTAAAATATGTGGCCAACTGAACAGCCGACACAGACTTAAAGGCCCAAACCGACGTTCATTAGCGTCTGCATGAGCCCAGAACGTAAAAAGAATGATGACTCGTCGTCTTCTTCGAACGAGCTCACCAGCTCGCTCGCCTGCAGCGCTTCTTTTTCTTCTTATGCGATGAGCGCGGGAAATTCAACATTCCCGGCCGCGCAGTGGTGTCACGCCTGTAGTTCTAGCGGGTACAGTCTTTGTATTGCCCTCGTAGTCACAAGGCCGTCTTGTCGTTTTATCTTGCACGAGCGAACGTGACCATCGTCTCCTTCGTAGACTTCGATCACCCTTGCGAGTTGCCACATTTGACGTGGAAGGTTCTCAGCATGTACGAGTACAACATCGCCTTCCTTAACTTTCTTCGCACTCCCTTTGTCGCAGAAATGCGCTGATCTTAGTTGGAGCAAGTACTCTTTGGTCCATCGCTTCCAAAAGTTTTCTGTCAGGCGCCTTCTGTACTGAAGTCTCCGGGTGGCCTCCTTACGCGTCGAAATCTCCGTTTCCTCGATGCTGCCTTGTGGTATCACCGTGAATCTTCGGCCAATTAACAGATCAGCCGGCGTCAAAGCGCATGGCTGGCCGTCTTCGCATTCAATAAATGTGAGAGGTCTTGAATTGACGACGGCTTCAACTTCCGCGATCACCGTCATAAGCTCTTCGGAATCGAGGCAGGCTCTTCGGAGAATCTTGCGAAGCGGTGTCTTCACAGTTCTTACTAACCGCTCCCACCATCCACCCCACCAAGGAGCGTTGGGCACAATAAACTTCCATTTTATGCCTTTACTGGTCAGGTGTCCGGCGATATCTTCTTGTAACGGCATGCTGTAAAGCTTTCGCAAGTCCCCTGACGTTTTCTTAAAGGCCTTCGCATTATCTGAATAAATGACCTGGGGAAGTCCCCTTCTGGCACAAAAGCGACGTAAGGCCATCAAGAATGCCTCAGATGTCATGCTGGACACAAGTTCTAGGTGGATCGCTCTTGAAGTTGCACACGTGAATAGAGCGATGTAGTTTTTCGTCTCTCCTGACGGTGTTTTCACGAAGAGAGGTCCCACGAAATCTACTCCAACCACTTCGAATGCGTGCGTTGGTGTCACGCGATGCTCTCCGAGAGGAGCTATGGGAGCGTTTCCTGGGCCAACGGTATATCGTTTGCACAAGTAACATTCTCTCGTTACTTTCTTGACTAGGCTTCGTGCTTTGCA
The DNA here is from genome assembly GCA_013339685.2 of Hyalomma asiaticum. Classification (NCBI taxonomy): domain Eukaryota; kingdom Metazoa; phylum Arthropoda; class Arachnida; order Ixodida; family Ixodidae; genus Hyalomma; species Hyalomma asiaticum. The sequence goes on from JABSTT010004896.1 coordinate 9,529, forward strand.
CACCCAGAAGCGCTCTCGTAACTGAGTAAGCGTATCACGCACGCCTCCGTGTAGAACTTCGCAGTGGGCTCGGATTGCTAGTAGCCTTGAAAAGTGGTGATCACTTGTCAGTATAATCGGGTGCTTAACACCTTCAGGAGATTCCATCCGCATCAAGCGCCCACCAACCCGAAGTATCCGATTTTCGTCTTGGAATGGGTTGAGGCCTGCGATAGACGATGTTTTGTCTATAGAACGCTCTTCTGCGAGAGCTTTGATTTCTGCGCTGAAAAATGTGGCTTGTACGTGTCGAATCCAGTACTGCTCCGCCCGCGATAGCTCCTCTGCAGTGAGGGGACCAGTTTGTTTGTCGTAGCCTTGATGCTTGCAGCCATGGACGAACCTCTGCACCCATGCTGTAACTCTCAGAAGCTTGTCAAGTCTACTGTAGCGCTCCACTACAAGTAGAGGAGGCGAGGCTTGAGTGGTAAGGGATACTTGAACGATGACTTTCTCCCAATTCACGAGTTCGTCATCCGCTGTTCGCACTGGTTGTGATGCCCACATGTGTTCCGGTTCTTGAAGCCAGCTAGGCCCATGCCACCACAATGGGCTCTTAGCTACCTGGTCGACAGATACTCCTCGTGTCAGCAGGTCTGCAGGGTTGTCGTTACCAGGGCAATACTTCCAAGCGGAAGGCTCGGTTCGCTCTTGTATTTCAGTGACTCTGTTGCGAACGAACTGTTTCCACTTCTGTGCATCCCCTTTAAGCCATGAAAGCGTTATTGTAGAATCCGTCCACATTGTGTAACGCAGTTGGAAGCCCGTAAGTGAGCTGGATATGAAAGTCATCAACCTTGCACCTATCAATGCCCCTAGAAGTTCTAGACGAGGCAAAGTTACCGTCTTGATGGGCGCAACACGTGACTTGGCGATTAGTAAGTGCGGTCGTCTTGCTTTGTCAGTCACGACATAGGCCACTGCGCCGTACGCTAACGGACTTGCATCGCTAAAAACGTGCACTTCTAGTTCATGGGGCAGCTTTTCTCTGCTGCTGTTGACGTAGCGCGGAACCTTAATTGACTGAAGCTTTGTCAGCTGGTTCACCCAATCTTGCCATTCTTCTCGTAAATCTTGAGGCAAGCAATCGTCCCAGTTAATTCCGCGTGTCCAGATTCTCTGAAACAGTATTCGTACGGACACCGTGTATGGCGCGACGAATCCCATCGGGTCGAACACTCTTGACGCTGCTTGTAGAACAAACCTTTTCGTGTCTTTTTTTGCTTTAAGAAAGGCAAGGAGATTGGTCATTGAGAAGCCGAATTCATCGCTCTGGGGACTCCACGAAATTCCCAGTACTTTAACTGAAGCTTCGTGAAGTACAGTCATCTCTTGGCTGGTTGATCGGTTTTCGCCTTCCAATAGGTTTATAAGCTTCGCGGAGTTTGTCGTCCATTTTCGGAGATTCATGCCTGCCGAGAGCATGAGCTGTTGCGCCTCTTTACAAAACTCGGCAGCTTCGTCTTCCGTATCAGCTCCTGTCACTAAGTCGTCGACGTAGAACGATTCACTCAATGTCTTGGCAGTCGAGCCCATACTCGGTGGTGCTGTTCTAACGTGATGAAGAATGGTTGCTGTCAGCAGAAATGGGCTGCAGGTCGCTCCAAAAGGTACTCTGGTCATTCTCCATTCCTGCGGTTGCTTCCGTTGAAAATCGGCAACATCGCCTTCTTCGAACCAGAAAAATCGAAAGGCATCTCGGTCCTCTTCTTTTATCGAAATCTGAAGAAAAGCCTTCTCGATATCCGCCATTATGGCGATGGGGTGCGTTCTGAAGCGCAGCAGTATCCTTACGAGGTCTTGGTACAAGTTGTCGCCTTTCTCTAAGCACTCGTTGAGAGACTTGCATCCTCGTGCCCTCGACGATGCGTCGAAGACGACTCGCACCTTTGTTGTCAAAGCCTGTTCTCGGATAACTTCTTTATGTGGCATGTAGTAAACTTTTGCCGGATTTGTAGGTGGGTCCTTTACTACTTCGGCATGTCCTGCTAGCAGATAATCACGTATCGTGGCGTCGTAAGTCCGCAGAAGCCCCTCTCTGCTGGATAAGCGGCTCAAAAGTTTCTTCAGTCTGGTAGTAGCGACTTCCTTGTTGTCACATAGTTCCAACCCAGTTTTCCAGGGCAATGACACTTCGTATCTGCCTCCCCGCAGCGCTATTGTTTCCTCGAAGTGTTGCATAGTTGAGCTCATCTCGATCTCCTTGTTTGCGGGATCAGATATGCCGATACTCTCTAGTTCCCAAAATGACCGGATTAGTTCTTCATCGACATCTACTTGAGTCTTCAACACGCATACCATGACTCGGGAGTCAACTGCCTTTGACGACGAGTGTTCTGCGCTCCCTTGAAATGTCCATCCGAACTTCGAGTTCATGGCAATGAGTTTTTCTTCGCGTTCCGGTCTGTGTATTTCACCTGTCATCACCGCCCACATCTGGTCCGAGCCAATCAGCACACTTATTCCGTTTTCCTTCTCAATGGATGAGTGGAGCAGCTCGTCGGCGATATCGTGTCCGGTTTTCTTGAATGATGCGACGAACACCGAAGTCATCGTGCTGTCTGATATGTCTTGGCAAATGTGGGGTATCTCGATGGCTTTCAGAGTCACTTCCACGTCGGAGTGCTGACTTCTGAGGTGAAGCTCTACGATGCGAAGTCTTTTCGGTGTGCAACTGCTGACGTTGGCAAAAGTGTTGATTGCAATAGTTGCAAAGCCAAGACACTTTAACTTCAACCGCCTTGAAAGTGCTTCGGTTACGAATGTGCGTTCACTTCCTCCGTCAAACACGCCTCTGATGTAGCGACACGAATAATCGGTCACAGCCCATGCGCGGAAAGTTTGTAGGAGCACGCACGTCAAAGTGTCACCCCTTGCGCTGTGCTTGGTGGTAGCTGCACATACGGTCGTACTGCTGCCTTTGACGTCTTCACGCACTCGTCGGCTCAGCTTTTCTGGATCGCACATACTTGACGCATGACGACCTCTGCATCCCGAGCATGAGATCCTACGCCTGCAATCCCTTGCTCGGTGACCTTTTGTAGTGCAGCGAAAGCACCTCATGTCGTCGGAGAGAAGCTTCTTCTTCTCTGATAGTGGTAGGTCACTGCGGCAGGAGTCCGTGAAGTGCTGTGTAGACTTGCAGAAAATGCAGCCTCTATCCGGAGATAGCTTTGAAGCTTGATTATGAAGAACCGAGGACGTTGGGGTCGCGTTGTTGAAGCGACGACCTTTATCTCTGGAATAGGCCGTTTCATCGCATCCTTTCTGTTCCCCGAAATCACTTTTCTCGAGGCTTTCCAGTTCGATACAGACAAAGTCAAGGAGACGCTCAAGTTCTGTGGCATGCTGAACGTTGTTGGCACTTTCATGTTGGGTCGCGCAGGATCGATGATATGCTACGACAATGTCATGCGGCAAAGACCTCAGCAAAACGTCGCATAACATCGATGAAAAAGACGCTTTGCTAACGCCAAGCGCCTCAAGACCCCTCGTATTAATGAGCACTTGATCGTAGAGCTTGCGGAGTTGTACCACTGCCTTAGAAGACCGTACAGGAGTGAGCCTTCGCAGCCTCGAAAAGTACTCTTGTTCCAAGCGCTTCTTGTCACCGAAGCGTCGTTTCAACATTGCCAACGCGTCTTCGTAACATGCTTCGGTAGTAGGAAGCCCCGCTATTGCTGCCGCCGCGTCGCCTTTCAAGAAGAGCCTGAGATAATTAAATTTTTCTGTCGAGCTGAGATTTCCGTTCTTGTTGATGAGCTGATCGAATTGCTCCCAAAACGCGTTCCACGTGCACAAGTCACCGGCGAAAGGTATAATTGTCAACTTTGGCAACTTGGCTCCTGGCCTTTCAGCTGGTCCAATAGCCGCACGCACGTCGCGAACTTCGACGGGTGGTGAAACCACAGATGTATCGCTGTGCTGTCGGCGTTTACTCTGAAGCTCGGCTAATATGCGGATCGCGTTATCCTCATATTCGACGACGGTATCAAACTCCGCTTCGAAGGCCTCGTCACTTATTTGGCTCTCAATCTCTTCATTTATCTTTTTTAGCTCGTCGTTGCTATTCTTTAGTCTGTCATACATTGATTCGATTTGTCTCACTGTCGCGTCATCATTATCAAGTATGGCACTTGCCTCTTGAATGAGCTTGGTGTTCTGAGCCCTTCGTTTTGTCCTCTTAGTCTTGAGCTTGTTCATGGCGGTCAGCTGTTCGGTAGGCCTCCGTGGTTCGTAGCTGTTGTTCCAGTCGGTAGCGACCATGCGATGTCCCTTGATGGTAGCTCCCGGCTGTCGCCTCCCGGGTTTCGGCACCAAATTGTAAAATATGTGGCCAACTGAACAGCCGACACCGACCTAAAGGCCCAAACCGACGTTTATTAGCGTCTGCATGAGCCCAGAACGTAAAAAGAATGCTGACTCGTCGTCTTCTTCGAACGAGCTCACCAGCTCGCTCGCCTGCAGTGCTTCTTTTTCTTCTTATGCGATGAGCGCGGGAAATTCAACACCATTATCTGATCGAAAGGTGTTCCGTCGTCATCGTCGTCGTCGTCGTCGTCGTCTATCGGCAAATATCTGATGCCGTGGGGGTCAAGTGGAAATTCTTTTTTTTTTTTTATCGCTCGCTGTAACGTGTCCCAGAAGTATGCTTCCTCCCAGCGGTGTAAAAATACATGATCTATTGTTTCGGGTTGTTTCCATATCACACGTGATCCCCATGGCATGTAAAAGCCCCTTTCTTCGAAAAAGCTTGCAACTGAAAGTGTACCTGCTTGCAGTTTCAAAAAGAAGCTTTTGATACCCGGCGGCATCTGCTTTGATTTAACAAGTTTGAGGACACACTGTGTTGTGCCTCAACTGTTGCCCTGTACAGAAGCGGGTGGAATAGGCTGTCTAATAGATCATTGCACAGCTTTTTCTTTGTGGCCGTAAACAGGTATTCTCCTGAAAACCGCACAGCAAGGAAACAAACACTGAATAAATACAATTTCCCTGTCGGCTTCTCCCACACGGCATATGTAGAAATTGTGTAGGATTTGTTATGACGGTGCCTGTGTAACGCGACCGGCGCTTCTAATCTCTGTTAATCGCTAAGGCACCAACGTAATAAACCAAACACGCGTTAGCCGTACTACCATGTCGCATGCCTTTATTAAACTCTGCTCGATCCCGTAGGAGTACTTCAATGAACGACACTTGGGATACGTACGTCAACGCACCGCACCGTGCATTATTCTCGCACAAAACTCGCATCTCTACTGCGCACTATAACCTAAGTGCACAAAGTCCCGTTGTACCATTCAGGTGCAACCATTCAGTCGACGTTCCTGGTTAGTGCACGTTAAGCATACACCCACTCATGCCCTTTGCATAAAGACCTTGATACAACTCGAAACACTTGGCTAAATGATAAACAGTTCATGATAAACTATTTCCTTGCTGCAGACTGCTTCGCATGACACCGATTCCCACAATGCGTGGGATCCGCAGGGTTTTTTTTTTTTCTTTTTACATAATGCTCCAATTGCTAGCGTACTAAGCTCTATAAGGAAAAGGATCGGCCCGTGCCCAAGGCCTCGCGGCCGATGCCTAGGCCAGGGTTCAAGCCCGCCCCAATTTATCATCCACGGATATTTGAATGAAGTGGCCTGTCTGTCTGTCTGTCCCAGACTACATTCTATTAAAGAACAAATGTACGACGCCTGCTATGTTATGAGGCACCTATTACAATTATTCGTTTTAAGGAAATAAATTTATTCCTTCCCCTTCTTTAACTATCGGCAAACTAGTTTTAACTACCCGACGAAGACACGACAGAGACGTAGAAACACACACGCGCATGCTGAGCGCAGGCTTCCAACTACGTTTATTTCATGAAGAAGTACACGAGGCTGCGTGAAGGTAGCGAGGATGCAGGTGCGTGTTACAATGGTCCTGATGTGCACATCTAGAAAATCGGTTTTCCTTTTTGATAATGATAATGGTGGTGAACTAATGCAAGTATATCCTTTCTTTGCAATGAAAAAATCCTCGTTAATCTCTATCATTTCTTGTTTTTGCCTTTTAAGGGAATTTGAAAGGAATTTGGAAGGTCTTTTTGCAACTGAGGGAAACAACTCATGGCTGTTTTTGCAGTGTAAGATTCCTTTTTTCAAGAATAGCTTTTCAATGCATCCTAATACACATGTTAAAAAAATTTCGGAGCCATTTCTCGGCTATATGAGCGCAAAACGCGACTACTGCCGCTAAATATTGACACGTGCGGTTGTTTTGGTTCGTTTAAGGGAAACGCCTTTGTCACTTCCCTCCGAAGCGCAAGTTTGAGTGCTATCTATAGAATCTCAGAGATAATGCGAGAACGCGTTATCACTTATGTATAAAAGCTGACGCATCCCACCGGTTCAGTGGCGTAGGCAGGCATGGGCTGACCGGGCTGAAGCCCCCCCCGAAATTTTTCCGGCCGGTGCCCCACTGCCTATCTATGCTGGCCCATCACATATACGAACAAAGGTGTCCACTCGGCGAAGGTGCGGCTACGGGCATTCGCGTCTTTGTGGTGAGCTTAAAAACGAAGAACGCGGCTCTTTCAACTTGCAAAGGAAGTTATCACTCTATGGCGGGGAAAGTTGTAGCTTGTCTGCAGGGGACGGTGCTGGCAAACGAGGGGCATATGTCATTTATCGGCAAAGGATGCGGCGATAAGAGACTGAAAGGGGAGCTTGCAGTCTTTGCAGCACAGCACTGCGGCAGGCAGACGCTTCTGCAATGTGTGACGATTAGCTCTCTGCGGTGATGGAAGAACATGGCGAGTCTGCGTACCCGGAAACATGCGTGGTTTTGTTGCGGGTGAAACGTTCGTAGGCCAAGGTCATCGAGCTAGCGAACCAAACACAAAGCAAAGTACGCCGCTGTTCCCTGTGCAACGCCTTCTGTGCCGCCCGATCCTTCTTCCCCTCTTATTCCTGTTTCTGTGGGGCGCTGACGCTTTTGGTACATTGTATGCGGTCGCGTGGGGAATGTGGCGTACAGTGAATGCGTCTTTTTTTCTTTTTGAGCAGTGCCCCTACATGGGTGGCCCAATACAGCTTCGCTTTCGTCATTTTTCTTGACGACTTACACATGGTAGCAACGTGCGCTCACGCGTGTCCCCTTGCGAGAACGATGCCCCAGAGAGAGAAAATTTCAACCAACCTTCCGAGTGGACAGCACTGCTTTGCAGTGCTATCCACAAGCTAGTAAACTACGGAATAACGAGTCGACAAAAAGACCGCGCTGCGGTTCATCGCCGAGCGTGCACAAGGGTCAACAACTCCGCTACCACCAGGCGGTGGTCACGACATTCATTCAAGAAGGGGTGACCATATTCGTATCGTCGCTTTCGCGGCAATATGTCTCAAGGACAGCAGCAGCTCTCCGTTTTCTGGGGAAGCTCATCTTCGCAGCGCCAACAAATGAGCGAGACCTCGAATGCTAAGTCATTTTCTTCAACTGATTTGTACTTACATGATACCTTATATCCTCTGACAATACAGTGGCTTTTTAACGTGCCTACGAGATGTGGATTATATGTGAATTCTCTGATCATATTTGAATAGTCCTCCCTTGCTATTGCTCAGATGAGGTCATACGATGTCTTGTTAATCACAGCAAGCCAGGAAATTAACTTGACATCATTTCATTTCTTGAATACAATATACAGCGTTGCCGAAATAACTACCGAAATATAACAGCCGAAATAACTACAGTCACCGAGACGATTGATCGATCAATCAGTACATGACACAATCCATGAGCGGCCAATGGGAAAATAAAATGAGAAAAAATCTCATTATATCAATTCCTGTTTCGGCTACAGTATCTGGTCGAACAACTCGAATAGAGAAGGCTACATTTTCAAGCAAAAGTGCAAAAGAGCGCAAGAGAACGGGGACAAAAACAAAACACGTACAAAGGACAGGCATTCCAAGCATGCAAAAGAAACTTGCCCACATCGAGCCTCTGCTCATTCAAGTAAATAAATTTATCACGATGCTTTATGTCGAAGAAACTAGTGTTTAGATGCATGAAACAGGAAAATTCTGCTACTGTTAATTCAATTCCAAGTTAAAGCACCGAGAAAGTCCTGCAATTATTCGCCATTGGCATTGTTACAGTTGAGGGTTGTATGCACTACCATTATTTGCTTGCCTGGCGTACGGAATCGGGGACGAAAATATGGCATGTCTGTAACATGCAACTCACTGAACGGGATATTACTTCTCTTTTAGGCAGAAGGAAACTCACTATTCTTGGACCTCGCGTAGTAACGGAGCGAAAGAAGTTGTTTACATCAGCCCCCATGTTTTTCAACAGCGACCTAAGTGACAGCGAAATAAGAAAGTAAGAACGTACAAAGCCCGATGAAGGTCATAGGGCGTGTAAGAACCATAAGAAAGCTTTCTTTTACAAACTTCTTTTTAACCTTGACGTGTCTAAATCGAGCGCTATGGATGTAATATTGTCAACTCAGTGTAGCAAGCGATCTCGTAAGGTTAAAACACATGACCTTTCAGTTTGCAAAACCAGTGAGATACGGCTAGTAGTAGTTGATAATCTAGTATTTGTCGATGCTAGTGCTGCATCAAGTGAGTACATTTGTGAACTTCGCAAGTTAGAAGCTTACGGCGAACGTAATTGATACAGGAAATATTGGGCCTAATACCGACCCTTGTGCCATTGTGGCTCCCCGAGGCGCGTCGGCGGGCCGAGACACGGGCGAGACACAATCCTATTTTTCGACTGCCGCTGCGGTCAGAGAATCGCTGGGGCTTTCGTTACCCGCGAGTTTTGCGGCAACCTCGCTTTGACAGCAGAGCTGACGTTTGCGCGGCGGCCCCAGATGAGAGTGTGCATTAGTCGGCGACCTTGAAGAAACAGAATGTCGACGCCAAAGCGAACCCAGCGCGCTCATAAGTGCTTGAATAAAGCCATCGGAGCTTCCCAGGTATGCTTCGGTCACCGAGCAATGCAGTAAGTAGAACTGCTTCTCGTACGCGCACATCTGACCGGCCACAAAGGAGGGACTGCCTACAGGCGCGTCTTTTCACCAGGCACTTCCAGCCTGTGGGCGCCTAGACGGTGCCAAATTGCTTGCACCTGGAGTGCTTCGGAATGGAAGCGGTGGTAGCTAACGCTCGTTACGATAATCTGTACACAAGTGTCGCCGGTTAGGCTGTCCGACGTCCTGTCCGAATGTCGAGTTTTGTGTATGTTTATATTTTGCTTTTTATATTTTTGGAGAGGAGCTGGTACTGCGTTACACTGTGGAGGCGAGTCCCAAACAATGGTCGCATGGCGGGTTGGACTGGTGCGATTTCTACCGGCGACGTTGCCGTAGACAACCATTAGATAGACGCCCTGGTGAGGCGGGCTGTCGGAGAGAAAAACTCGTCTCGGGACAGAGGACAGGGTGGAATTTTGGAGATTCGGGAGACTCGAAGAAAGGCCCTCTGTCGTGTGAAGAAGTAAGCTTCGTTTGCTATCTCTCGTGCAAGCCTGGCCGTTCGGCTCTCCAATCTCGGAGAGACGATGTAGTCTGCGAGAGCACGATGCGAGCAGCAATGATCGGGGAGAATCCGTGAGCCACGGCGCCTTCGAGAGCACCCAAGCACCAGTCCACAGGCCGGCGACGAGACCTATGCGCCGATGGAGCCCACCCAGATAAGCGTTGTCTTCGTTGGCGGCAATAAGCGCACTTAAGACATTGCGCCGTTAGTTTATGAGCTGTTTTACCCATTGTATCTGCCGTTCATTGATGAGTTTGTTTCCGCTGTTAATTCCTGTGCTGCGTTGCTCTTTGTTTGCCTTGCATCATTA
>JABSTT010004897.1:0-18916 GCA_013339685.2 Hyalomma asiaticum
CCCTTGTGTGACTTCTCTACATTCCTTGATTTTTCACTAACACGTAAAAAAAGCAAGACACCCCAAATGAACATATACTGCAGGATTTCCGCACGCTACTAGAAGCATCCCACGCTTCCGAAGAATTTTACACTGATGGTTCGAAGACCTCCACTTATGTTGGAAGTAGCGTGGTAGGAGGAATAAGCGAACAAGTAGTTAAACTGCCTCAGTTCGTCTCTGTGCAGCTGCCATCATTCATGAAATCAAGGTCATGTTTAGTGGCGAATGACACCAGGCTTCAACCTTTGTAGTCGATTGTTAAGGCCAGTGTGCTATGCGATATCAGTGCACGTTAAGGAACCCCAGGTAGTCGAAATTTCCTGAGACCTCCACTACGGCGTCTCTCACAGTCAAAGCTGGTTTTGGGACTTTAAGCCCAACAAATCAATCAATTCAGCCATTACACAGATATCACCGACTTACATATATGTAGTCCTCTAAATGAATGGCGCTCTTTGGCCATCAATTGGCCCTTGCGCCATAAAACAGCACACATCATCATCATCATCAGTCCTATAAATGCCTTGCGAAATTTGGCGGAGCAGCAATCGCAAGCGCAGCGGTCCCTCTCTCCATGAGGACTGCTGGCCGCCAAATCCTGCAGGCATTGGGCATCTCCTGCTCCGCCGTGGGAACTGGTTTACTTGTTTGATGGCATACCTTTACCAAAAAATATGAGATCAGACAGTGCTCCATGCCGTAAAGCAGCTGTGCAGACAGTCAGAACCCCGCAGGGGCGTCTGCTTCTGCAGGCATTTGGTGCGTGGCGACACCACGGACCCGAGCCAACGGGGGGGTTTCGACCCCCTCCCACGCCTAGCCGTGCGTGGCTCAGCCGTGTCCGGGGAAAAGGGGAACCTGGGGGTTGAGCCGATGCCGGGTGATTGGACCTTTAAGGCCCCCCGGCAGAGGCAACACACCCCTTTGGCCCGTGCTTCCCATAGACAGCACCCCCGGGCTGACCCACCGGGGGAAATCGGCAGTCGCCCTTTCCTGTCCTCCTCTTCAATCTTCGTCTTTCTCTCTCACTTTCAAGCTTTCCTGCCTTCTCCTCATTTCCTGTTACTTCCGATTTTCTGGGCGGCAAGGGTTAAGCTTGTGTATGTGCCCTCCCTTGGGCACGATATATTGGGTTATAGCAGCTATGTATAGCTGGCGTCTGCATGTGCTATCTATACACTGTAGCGTCCCCTTGTTGGGCTCGGTGGTGGGCGGCTACCATAGCTGCTGAATTAAGAAATATTTGATTGGTACTCCGTTTCCTCCCCTCCCTGATCGCACTATGAAAAGAGGGTGCACCGAAGTTACACCAGACTTTCTAGCACTGCACATGGACAACTTCCCCGGTATCATGTAATCCATAGTGAAGATACTGACAAGCCAGCAAGAGGCATCTCCCCTTTTCTGGTGGCTAAATGCCTTGAACAAACCCTAGGACTAGGACATAAAGTAACTAAAATGGCAAGCGGGGACCTCCTCCTTGAAATTTTCAGCAAAGCCCAACATGACAAACTTTCAAGCCTTGAAACCTTTGGAGACACTCCAATAACTATAACTGAACATAAATCGATGAACACAGTCCGCGGTGTAGTCAGTGACGATGACCTGATCGCTCTTACCGAAGCCGAACTACTGGACGGCTGGAAGAAACAAAATGTCATTGATGTGAAGAGAATTAAGATCCGTAGAGATGACAAGGAAATCTCCACCAAGCACCTCATCCTTACTTTTGGCTCGAGCAGGCTTCCAGAACACATTGAAACAGGGTACACGAAAATTCGTGTCCGTGCCTACACCCCAAACCCCAGACGATGCTTCAGATGTCAGAAGTATGGCCATGGATCTTTGAGTTGCCGAGGGCGGCCAACCTGTGCCAAATGTGCCGATCATGACCATTCTGCCGATGACTGCAACAACACACCCCACTGCGCAAATTGCGACGGTGGGCATGCCTCGTACTCTCGATCATGCCCTGCATGGAAAAAAGAAAAGGAAATTATACCACTGAAAATTAAAGAAAATATCTCATTTAAAGAAGTTAGAAAATGCTTTTCAATTGTGCAGTATGCTACCTACTCTGATGTGACACACCAGGGGCCAGTGCCGCGACAGACTCTGGCTACCGCTCAAACCCCACGAAGGGGTTCAGCGGTGTTGCAACCAGCCCCCATGGCGGGTGCGGCTGTTGCCGCCCTGCCATCAACTAAGGGCCAGCGGCCTAACAGCCCAGCGGCCCAAGCGGCCCCGCCTCGCGAAGTGAGGTCGCAACTTCGTCCAACGTCGCGCATATCGCGACGATCCAGTGCTTCCCAGGAGGCAATGGATACCACTGGGGCCACATCGACACCATTCGCGCAGCTCTCTTGAGCGAGCCGCAAAAGAGAAGCAACGAGTCAAGGCTCCGGAAAAGGGGCCTTGACTTAATAATTTCGTATACAGAGTGCTTTCCCCCTCTTCCCTGAAATGGCGACGCAGATACTCCTGTGGAATGCTAGAGGCCTTCTGCATAATCTAGACGATGTCAAAGAATTAATTACTAAGTTTAACCCGAAAGTACTCTGTATTCAGGAGACACACCTAAAACAACGAAATAGCAACTTCTTAAATCAATATGTAGTATATCGCAAAGATCGTGCTGACGACCTTGCCTCATCAGGTGGGGTGGCTATAATAGCAGTAAGGTCAATAGCGAGCCAGCAGCTACAGCTTAAAACTACCCTCGAGGCAGTGGCCATCCGTGCCATCATGCTTAATAAGCTGACGACTATATGTTCTATTTATATTCCTCCTGGTCAAAGATTGAACAAGGCAGAATTTGAAGGATTGATTAACCAGCTCCCACATCCATATATCCTTACTGGCGACTTTAATGCACATAACCCGCTCTGGGGCGACTCCCGATACGATGCGAAAGAAGCCAAATAGAGCAGTACCTCTTGAGCTCGGGTGCGTGCCTTCTAAATAAAAAAGAGCCGACATTTTACAGCGCAACACACAACACGTACTCTGCCATAGACCTAACGATATGTTCCGCAGATCTTCTACCTTCTTTAGAATGGAGTGTTATTAAAGATCCCTATGGTAGAGATCACTTTCCAATTTGCATCAAAACATCAGAACATTGTAACATACCACACAACCCTCAGTGGACAATATGGTCTGCAGATTGGGCAGAAGTTTTATCGACTCACCCATGTGCCCCGAAATGCTTTCGAAGGCCTAAGTATAGACGATTTTGTGGTCCGTTTCACTGCTTTCATGGTTGATGCTCCATTAGAATTCATTGCAGTAACAAATGGTGTCCCGAAGAAAAAGCGCGTGCCATGGTGGAATGAGCAATGTCGGAGTGCACGGAAGAAACAAAACAAAGCATGGGGTTTGCTTAGGCAGTGCCCAACGGCAGATAATCTCATAAATTTCAAGAAAGCAAAATCTGAGGGGAGGCGGACTCGACGCATTGCAAAACGAGAGAGCTGGGTAAAATATGTCTCAAGTATAAACTCACATACACAAGAAGTAAAAGTATGGACCCGTCTCCGGAAATTACTTGATAGGCACCCAATTTCCCTGCCTTCGGTTGACGGCCAAGGGAACAGTCTTGAAGACCAGGCCAATGCACTCGGAAAACATTTTGAGTGCACTTCGAGCTCGTCACACTACTCGGCCGACTTTCAAAAACATAAGGAAATAGCAGAAAGAACAGCGCTAAACCGCAAGGGTACTGGAAATGAACCGTATAACCGTTCCTTTGGCATAGCTGAGTTCAGAGCTGCCCTGAACAGCTGTCCGATGACATCCCCCGGAGCTGACAGGATTATCTACGCAATGATAAAGAACCTCCACCCTGATGCGCAGATGGTGGTGCTGTCACTTTACAACATCATCTGGACGACAGCACAGATTCCTGCAGCATGGAAAGAGGCTATTGTAATCCCTGTGCTAAAACAAGGCAAAGATCCATCTTGTGCGGCGAGTTACCGCCCTATTGCACTGACTAGCTGTTTGTGCAAATCATTTGAAAAGATGATCAATCGCCAGCCGTTATACTTTCTCGAAACAAACAAGTTACTGGAGCCACAGCAGTGTGGCTTCAGGGAAGGCCGTTCCACGACTGACCATCTGGTTCGTATTGAGGCATACATCCGTGATGCCTTTGTCCATAAACAATACTTCCTTACCGTGTTCCTCGATATAGAAAAGGCTTATGATACTACTTGGCGTTATGGAATCTTACAGGACCTGTCTGCAATCGGTATTCGTGGCAGTATGCTCAATTTGATGGAGAGTTACTTAAGTAATCGCACGTTTCGTGTCAGAGTAGGTAGCTCCCTGTCCAGGCCTTTTATTCAAGAAACAGGAGTACCACAAGGTGGAGTGCTTAGTTGTACTCTTTTTATCATAAAGATGAATTACCTGCAATCGTACATCCCGCGAAGCATATTTTATTCCGTACACGTTGATGACGTTCAGATAGGATTCAGATCTTGTAACTTGGCAATCTGTGAGCGGCAAGTACAGCTGGGACTGAATAAGGTGTTTTCCTGGGCAGCTGCGAATGGATTTAAACTAAACCCCCACAAAAGTTCCAGCGTCCTTTTCTCCAGAAGGAGAGGTTTACACCCAGATCCCGACATTCATCTCTGGGGTCAGCGCTTACCTATAAATCTACAGCACAAATTTTTGGGAATAATTCTAGATGCTAAGCTAACGTTTATACCACATATGAAGTATCTGAAAGGCAAGTGGATACAGACCATGAACATCCTAAAAGTATTGTCCCGCACAGCATGGGGAATGATAGAAAATGCCTCGTGAACTTATATCGAAGCCTTGTACGCACGCGCCTAGACTACGGTGCCATCGCTTACCAGTCTGCCACACCAAGCGCCTTGAAAATGCTGGATCCTGTGCACCATCTTGGTATTCGGCTGTCTACAGGGGCATTCAGAACAAGCCCCATAGAAAGCCTGTATGTTGAAGCAGACGAATGGTCACTACAATTGCAAAGGGCCTACTCATCCTTCACGTATTTTTTTACAGTAAACGCTAACAAAGAACATCCCACATAATTAACTGTGATTGACTTGTCCAGCTCTGACCTCTTCCGTAACCGGCCTAGGGTCAGAGAACCGTTCTCGTTGCGCGTGAGAAAACTGGCTGAAGAAATATCTATGCCACTCGTTGAACACCATCTAATGGCCCCCTATATAGGTCTTCCGCCATGGGAGTGGCAGGTTATATATTGTGATCTGTCTTTCGTAGAAATTACGAAACATGCACCAGCTGCGCACATTCGCATGCACTTCATGGAACTTCGACATAAGTACTCTTGTCCCGAGTTCTACACTGATGCATCGAAGTCTAATATCGGCGTTTCGTATGCAGCAGTTGGCCCATCCTTTTCAGAATCTAATGCGCTGCATCCTCAGACGAGTATTTTTACGGCGGAAGCGCATGGTATACTCTCTGCTGTAATGCGTATAAGAAATGCAAAGCTAAAGAAGACGATTATCTATGCAGATTCCTTAAGTGTTGTCACTGCTCTAAGGTCACTTCAGAAACAGAAAAATCCAGTCCTGAACAAACTCTACTTTATTTTGTGCAGTATGTACGCTGATGGCCAGCATGTAACCATATGTTGGGTCCCTGGACATAGGGCCATTGAAGGCAATGTGCTCGCGGATAAAATAGCAACTTCGGTAACTGCAGACATATACACATCATCCACAGCTGTTTCCGCCATAGACCTAAAGCACTTTGTGCGCAAGAGCTTAAGAAGTCACTGGCAGAGCTTGTGGGACACGAAAACATCAAACAAGCTCCACCTAGTCAAACCGATAATTAGAAACTTGCCACCTACTACTAGAGAAAGACGGATTGACATCTTCTTCATGCGCCTGAGAATAGGCCACAGATATGGTACCCACTCGTATCTGCTAAATGGAGGGAACCCTCCAGTCTGTGTTAAATGTGGCTCATCATTAACTGTCCTACGTGTCCTAGTGGAATGCCGTGAAATGGAAGCGCAGAGGAAAGAGCACTTCTTCTTAGCATACAACCTCAACATACCACTTCACCCAGCATTGTTCCTTGGCCAAGAGCCTCTGTTCGACACCAAAGCTGTTTTATGTTTTCTTCGGGATGTACAAATATTACATGTAATCGCTCAGACAAGCACGCAGCACAGCCTCTCACGAGAGGCTCCTGCTGCTGCAATTACTTAAATTAGCACGGGCCTAGTGGCCCTTGGATGCAAGGGCCTACATAAGGCAGCAGTGCTGCATCCATGCAGGTTCGCGCTGCTTCATTTTACATTAGTATTTAATCTCTACACATGCCTTTTACTTGTTATCATTGTACTCCACAATTTTCTTGGTAGGACCCCTAATCATCGCCATACTTTTATTATGTATGTCTTTTACGCACTTTACAGCGAATGTTTTTAGGCCCATTTACAGCAAAGTCGCACATACATCCTTGAGTTTTATCACCATCTTCACGCATAACAATTGGCCTGGCGCTCTTTGGCCATGACTGGCCCTTGCGCCACAAAAACCCATCGATTTTTCAAAAGCGTTCGATCGGGTATCGCACAAGAAACTCATCAACAAACTTGAAATTACGCTTGGCGCTGGCCCTATAGTTCAATGGATTCGCGACTACCTAACGAACCGTACCCAGTTTGCGGAAGTGCATGGCCAGACCTCCCGTACAGCTCAGGTAACATGAGGGGTACCACAAGGAAGCGTTCTGGCTCCGATATTATTCTTAATTTTTATAAACGACCTACCATCAAACATTACTGGTAATATTCGACTATTTGCCGACGACTGCATTCTTTATCGAAATATCAACACTCATGATGACCACATAGCATTAAATAATGACTTAAAAGCAGTGTCAGACTGGTGCAATGTTTGGCAGATGACAATAAATGCTAAATAATCTGCTGTCCTGTCAATAAATCGGAAAAAAATTAAGTCAAGCTTTTCGTACACCGTCAACAGCATCCCGCTGGAGCGCGTTCAAGAACACAAATACCTTGGACTAACAATAACTCATGACTTGAGATGGAACTCGCATATCAACAACATAACATCTACAGCATAGAAGCGGCTTTTTTTTCTTGGGAGGTACCTCCGACTAGTTCCACCCGATATAAAAATCCTGGCCTATAAAACCTTTGTTAGATCAGTCCTGTAGTATGCAAATGTGATTTGGTCCCCTTATACAAAGGAACTAATTAAGAAAGTAGAAGGTGTCCAAAGGAAAGCGCTGAGGTATATATATAACAAGCATAAGCCAACAGACTCCCCCTCCGAACTGCTCAAGAAAGCCGGAATTCTAACATTACAAAACCGATCAGTACTAGCCCGTTCTAAGCTCTTGTACCAGCTTCTGCACAAGCAATTTAACATTGATGTCTCCAAATACATTTCCAAAACAGAAGCACGGCCATCGCGACATAAACACAAACACTCAAGGAGTATCCATTTCGTACCGACTGTTTTAAGTACTCATTTTTCCCTTTAGCGACAAGAGAATGGAACGATATCAGCGAGGCCATCACTAGCAGCTGCTCGTTGGATGTTTTCACTTCTTCGATGGAAAATAGCCTACTAGCGTTACAGATTTAATTCTCCTGTACTGCATTGATGCTTCTTTTTTTTACCGCGTCCTTTTGGTGTTCGTGACTTATTATTATCAACGTTGTTACCCTGAAACCTTGTATAACTGTACGCCTGCGTGAAATACTGTTTGGGCGCATCTGCCTACTTGATGATGCGATTGGGCAGCGATTTTGTGCCACGTTCTAAAAGAGTTATGTGTAACAAGTGTAACAAGTTATTTGTAACATATTTTGAATTTCATATGAGTACATACTTTGTAGTTATACTTACACTAACACTCCTGATATCATGTATACATATATATATATATGTGTGTCTGTAATTTGTTTACTCACTACTTTATCATTGTTTTTTGCCCTTCCTGTTATAATCCCTCAAGGGATTGACAGTATTTGTAAATAAAAAAATAAATAAATAATAAAAATATCATCATAATCTCACTCGTACTCGGACTCACTTCCACTCACTGGGACTCACTCGCACTCCCACTCATCTCCATTCACGCTCGCTGCCGCTCACTCGCACTCACTTCCATTCACACTCAGACACTCACTTTCACTCACTCTCACTGGCACTTACCTCCACTCACACCCACTGGCACTCACTCCCACTGGCACCCTCTCAGGAGCATAGGTCGGCAGTGTGGGAGAACACTCACTCACACTAACCCAAATTTCTCCATGTCACCCACTCACTCACACTCACACTCATCTCAGCTCACACTCTCTTCCACTCACACTTGCACTCATTCCCACTCGCACTCACTTCCACTCAGAATCACTGGGGCTCACTCACACTCACCTCCACTCACCCTCACTGGCACTCACTCGCACTCACTTCCAATCAGTGGCACTCACTCACACTCGCACTCACTTCCACTCACACTCAATGGCACTCACCACAACACCCAATCCCAATCACTGGCACTCACTCGCATGCGCGCTTACCTCCATTCACACTCACTGGCACTCCATCACACTCGCACTCACCTGCACTCACCCTCACTGGCACTCAGTCGCACTCGCTTCCACTCACACTCACTCGCAGTCACCACCAATCAGAATCACTGGCACTCACCCTCACTCACCACTACGCACAATCACTGGCACTCACTCGCACTCGCGCTCACGCTCACCACTCACCCTCACTGGCACTCAATCGCACTGGCACTCACTCCACTCACTTCCATTCACACTCACTGGCAGTCACCACCACTCACAATCACTGGCACTCACTCGCACTCACCTCTACCCACGCTCAATGGCACTCACTCGCAGTCACTCTCATTCACTCGCACTCACCTCCCTCACACTCACTTGAACTCACACGCACTCTCTGATGAGTTCGCCGACCTATGATTGGGAGAGTGACCAGATCACCGTGAGAATACACAAAGGAGCATGAAGCTGTTCTGGGGAACTGCCACGCCGTGGCGCTGCTGTACTGGACCGATGGGCTTTCTCCGCTGTGGAATCTGCACCAGAGCGGCGGGCGTCTGCTACGCGCTTGATATTTTGGCTGCTATTAGCCATCGTTGCGTTAGGGTAGCTCCTATAAAATGCTCATTCCCTGCAAGATAATGCTGCAGTGAGTCACCACACAGAGAACGCATTTGTGCTTTAAATATGGGGAATTTGTATATTTCCTTGTATGCTTGCAGATTTGTCACTGCTATGGTCTGCACTTACGTGGCTGTTTCAGGCACGCATTCTTGTTGTTTTCGTTTGTTTAAAAGAGAACGCTGTTATCACCTTCCCGTGAATCGCCCGCCTGCTGTGATTTATTGCGGGAGCGCCGCTATCACTCTGTTGGCAAGCTAAAGTCAGAGTACATTGCCTCCGAAGAATTAGCAAGTACCAGTGCATCCTTACGCGCCCATCTACAACCGCCGATCTCGCCGGCTGTTTCCGTCACTACACGGCATAGACGTCACGTCGCGAAACCGATTCTTCCGAGCACGGTGTAAGAACATTGTTAGGCTGAAAGACGCAAGAGATGAAGCTATTTACAGATGTATGTACAAAAGAACGTTGAGGCGCTTGGCCATGAAGCAGCAGCCCGAGCAAGCCTCGCTAAAAACGTCCTCCTCGTCGTCTTTACTCTATTCGCCTCTTGGCGGTCGGTGGTACGGTTCCGTAGCACTACCCCCCCCCCCCCCCCGGCGTCAAAAGCGCCGTCCCGGCGTGTGGATGATCATGGCTCCGAAAAAGTGTGGTAGGCCTTGAGCCTACTGACGTGCACTGCGTTGAAGGAACCGACAGGAGAGGATGAGGAGGCATTGACCGGGGCAATCTCGCACGTTACGGGCGTCACTTGGCGGAGCGCGAGGTAAGGCTCTGTGTACTTAGAAAGGAGCTCTTCGGAAAGTCCAACCTGGCGAGAAGGTGACCACAGGAGTACGAGATCACCAGGCGAGAAGTGTGCGTCGCGGTGCCGGACATCGTAGTGACGGCGCTGTGCGATTTGCGAGGCCTTCAGCCTAGTCGGGCTCGGTGGCGTGCATGGTAGGCCAAAGCAATGTCGCGCGCGTACTCGGTGGCTGAGGTGGCCACCAGAGGAACAGTGGTGTCAAGGTGCAGGGTCGGCTCACGTCCATACAACAGATAAAATGGAGAAAATCGGGAATTGGCCTGACGGGAAGAGTTATACGCGAAGGTGACATAAGGCAGCGCAACGTCCCAGTCATGGTGGTGTTTCGAGACGTACATTGACAGCATGTCTGTGAGGGCTCCGTTCAAGCGTTCTGTCAAACCGTTCGTTTGAGGATTGTAGGAGGTGGTCAGTTTATGTTTGGCGGAGCAGGAACGTGATAAGTCGTCGATAACTTTCGAGAGGTAGTTGCGGCCACGTTCAGTGAGCAGCTGCCACGGAACGCCGTGAAGCAAGATGATGTCACGCTGGAGAAAATCTGCGACATCGGTGGCACAACTCGTCGGAAAATCCCGCGTGTTAATGGGTGGCGTAGTCCGTTGCGATGGCTAGCCATTTGTTCCCAGAGGATCATATTGGGATGGGGCGAAAGAGATTAAGCCCAACGCAGGAGAACGACTCCACGGGAATGTTTATAGGCTGGAGATAACCAGCAGGTAACACTTGAGGAGTTTTTCGATGCTAACAGGAATCTCAGGCAGCAACGTAGCCTTCGGACTGACCGAGCGAGGCCGGGCCAGTAAAAGCGACGGCGGATGTGATCGTGCGTGCGCGATACACCTAAGTGTCCTGCAGTGGGTGCGTCGTGAAGTTCGAAAGGTAGAGTGCGACGTAGCTGTCTGGGTTTCACTAGAAGTAGTTCGGGCCCGTCGGAGTGGAAGTTACGGCTGTATAGGACGCCGTCCTGGAGGGCGTACATAAGCGTCATTCGGAGATGCTTGGAGACGCGTCGATAAGTGCTCGAAGACAGAGATCTAGGTGCTGTTCTTCTGCGATGTCAGAGACAGAAAAAAATGCTACTGGCATCACCGGTGGCATCGTCGGGCCGGGCGACCGTGTAACGGGAAAAGCAATTGGCGTCCTTGTGCAGCTGGCCGGACTTGTATATCATCGAATAGGAATATTCTTGGAGGGGCAAAGCCCATCGGTCAAGTCGTCCTGTAGGGTCTTTCAGGGAGCACTACCAGCAGATCGCGTGATCGTCTGTGGTGATCAAAAAGGATCGTCCGTATAAGTATGGGCGCAATTTCGCGGCTGCCCAAACGAGTGCAAGGCACTCGTACTCAGTAATGGAGAATCTGCGCTCTGACGGTGAGAGGAGCCTGCTGGCGTAAGCTGTAACGCGGTTGATGCCGCGCTGCCATTGCGCTATTAGTGCACCGATACCGTGGCCACTGGCGTCGGTACGAACTTCGGTTGGCGCAGAAGTGTCAAAATAGGCCAATATGGTTGACGTTGTAAGCAGACGTATAAGCTGAGCGAACGCCGAAGCCTCTGGTTCGCCCCACACAAAGGAACATCCTTCTTCAAGAGCTCTGTAAGTGGCCGGGCTGTCATCGCAAAATTCTTCACAAAGGGGCGGAAATACGAACATAGCCCGAAGAAGTTGCGTACATCTTCGGCACACTGGGGAAGAGGGACGCTCGTAACAGGAAGGATTTTGC
Organism: Hyalomma asiaticum; assembly: GCA_013339685.2. Taxonomy (NCBI): domain Eukaryota; kingdom Metazoa; phylum Arthropoda; class Arachnida; order Ixodida; family Ixodidae; genus Hyalomma; species Hyalomma asiaticum. The sequence goes on from JABSTT010004897.1 coordinate 11,768, forward strand.
CTGGGTCCGGTTGTACGCCGCTACCATCTAGAAGGCGCCCAAACACAGCGATCTGGCGACGGCCAAATTGGCACTTTTAAGAAAGAATTAAGTTTCAGACCGGCTCGGCGAAAAACGTCCAGGATTGCTGACAGGCACTCGAGGTGAGTCGTGAAGGTCGAGGAGAATACTGTAACGTCGTCCAAATAGCACAGACATGCGAATCATTTGAATCATTGAAGGAGTGAGGCCATCATGGCTTCAAATATCGCCGGCGCGTTGCAAAGACCGATTGGCATCACCTTGAATTGAAATAAACCGTCAGGTGTGACAAAGGCAGTTTTCTCACTGTCTAAGTCGTCCACAGCAATCGCCCAGTAGCCGGTGCGAATGTCAATAGATGAGAATTAACGAGCACCGTGGAGGCAATGAAGGGTGTCGTCAATATGTGGTACACTCTAAGAAACAAGATGGTAGATGTTACTCTTTTGGGGGAGTCAGAGCTTCCCACATATATGACTCTCTTTAAAGATACCCGTCAACTCTCTTTTTTGGAGAAGAGTGCAAGACCCTCTGTGCTGTAGAAGTGTTCGTGGACTCTCCTAAAGAGTGTGCTACGACTACTCTTAAGCAAAGGATCAGATGACTACTACTGAGGGAGTCAGTCAACTCTTTGAGAGAGTGCACTTTGACTCTCCTAAAAGGGCGCTATGACTCTCAACTAACGGATCACATGACCATTCTCCAGAGAGTCAGTCGACTCTTTGAGAGAGTGCACTTAGACTCTTTTGCGAGGGTGCTACGACTCTCAACCAAAGGATCACATGACCATTCTCGTGAGAGTCCGTCGACTCTTGTAGAGTGTACATTTGACTCCATTAAAAAGAGTGCCAGGACTCTTAACTAAAGGATCACATGACCATCTCGAGAGAGTAAGTCGACCCTTTGAAAGAGTGCGCAGAGACTCTCTTGAAAAGAGTGCCACGACTCTTAACTAAAGGATCGCATGACCGCTGTCGAGGGTCAACCAACATTATAAAGTGCGCATTGACTATCTTTAAGAAGAGTGCCATGACTTACTAAAGGATGACATGACCATTTTCGAGAGTTAGTCAACTCTCTTGAATGAGTCAAATAATCTCGTAAGGCAAGTACCTCAGGCGGGTCAAATGATCCCCTCAACAGTGTAAGGTGACTACTAATATATAAGACACGTATTCATTTTAAGTGAGTCAAATGATACTAGCGTTATTTTTAAGAAACTCCTCAAAATATGTTGCATAGCTTTTACTGCAGAGTGAAGTAGTGACTGCAAATGGATTGTCTGCAGCTTCCAACTTAGTAGTGGAGGTATTTCACAAAACACAAGAATTCGAATGAGAACTTCATTGTGCACAAATACATCAAAGCAATGATCAGGATTTGTCTCCTCCTTCACCGGCACCACAATTAAGTGAAAAAAAATGGTGTACCAAAAGGAGATACTTAATAGCGCAGACATACCTGCCAACCTGGGGAATCTGGGAGATTCACAAGGTGGGGTTCAAAATAAATAAATAAATAAATAAATAAATAAATAAATAAATAAAAGCTCCCAATTGTTATTTCTCATGGCTACAGTAACATCATAGATACCTCTAAATGATCGCCACTAAACTATTGTGACATCAGAAATCGTACTGCTAGTCATAATTGTACTGTGCGGCGCCAAATATGCTATCTACGGAATGGATACCAAGAGAAGAAAAACGAAACAGAGGCGGCAGAAGGTTAGACGGAGCAAAGAAATTAAGTTCGCGGGCATAAAGTGGAAGCGACTCGCTCAGGATAGGGAATATTGGAAATCGTTGCAAGAGGCCTCCATCCTGCAGTGGACTTGAAATAGGCTGATGATGATGATGATTATATATGCTCTATACCAACTGATGTAAAGGGACTGGAAGCTGCTGCACTTGTGCGTAGCGATTGTTGTTTACACTTTGAGATAGTATTAAAGATACCATACTCAACTGCAAAGAACAATCGCTACACGCAAGTGTTGCGGCTTCCTATTCATTGACATCAGTTGGTATAGAGGGAAAAGGCCCGAGGGCAACTTATTCCGAGGTTCCTCAAAACTAGAAAGCTTTAAAATGCTTCCTTGAAAATGCTTCCTTAAAATGCTTATCTTGAAATTTTTATGCTTTTGGCAAAGCAGTTAGGTTAAGTGGATTTTTATATATAACAGTGTTTCACAAAGCAACAAAAATTGTCAAAGGAAAGTGAAAATATAAAAATTGTTATCCATTGACTTTCGTTATCCTCATTTTATCTTGTTTACAGATAAACTGAGGATAATATATTGCTTCCTTACAGATGCCTTCTATGGTCAAGTGTAATAACTGATAAAGTAGTGTATCACTCATTCTTGATTTGGCAACAAAAGATAGTGATCGGGAAGGCAACCGTATTTCTGCTAAGTGCATCCAGAGGCCAGAAATACTACAATTGGGAGAAAAGTGCTCTCAGTGGCTAAAAATTTTATTTTTGTCAGGGAAATACCCCTCCCTCGAATAAAAACATTGTACCCTGTTTTAAAATGCACAATATGCAGGACAATTTCACAGCCTGAAAACTGCAGCTACACCAATTGTGTCACATAAAATAAAGAACAGCATTAAATGACTCACCAGTGCCCCACTCAACTAAAAACAGTTCCCACACAAAATTTGCAAGGTTCTGAATGACCTGTTCAAAGCTGTTTTCAATGTGAGCCTGCAAGCAACACGATCGACAACCTCCACTGAATGACAATCCTAATTTTGATTTTTTCAGCACTTACAGTTCTTGGAGATGCCTTGTGCAGTCTTTATTGCTGCTTCCACTGAGGTGTAGACGGGCAAAGCGGGCTTTTTGAATTTGACGGCAGCAAGGGTGCCACCACTGTGCTGTCGAAGCACTCGCAGGAGGGCCTCGTCCGGTGAAATAGACGTGAGACGGTTGCACTCATTGACGATCTAGAACACAAGTATATTTTCTTGTCAAATAACAAATAGGGCCGCTATGCTATACAAGCGGTTCCACCCCCGACTTCTCTCTCCGCATGCGCACACACAAAGAGAACGAGACGAATGAAAAAGGACACCCGCATGCAGTGGAATATTGTTGCTTGTAACAAAACAAGGAGGACGAGAACACAGGGTCAAGAGAAATCACAAATCACCGACTCACCTCGTCAACTGCTCCGCATATACTGTATTTAAAGCCCTTCAGCAGCTGCAGAGTTGCACAACCAGAGTATTTAGACACCACAGGCCAAAGCGTTTGGCTTGTGTTCCATTCATAGTTAGAACTGTGAATTCCTCTGTCAAATATTCTTATGATAAAACATGAAAGCATGCCGGCACTTATCAAAGCAGTGTGGCTTCAAGAATCAGCATCTGAAGCCAAGTGAATGTTCACCACCTGGTACCTTGATCAAATGTACGTGCTCAATGTGGCAGTATAGAAGTAGGAAGGCTAGTGCATATACCTCTGAGTATATAGGCCATAGAACGTTTCAGCTATCTGTAATGTTGGTGTAGCACACAGCCACCCCGTACATGCATCGCAAGTAATGGCGACATTAATAAATAGCTCTCCTGGCTTGCTACCAAGACCTTTTACCAGCGTTTTATGAAGGCCTAAAAGAGCAAGATTATTACTCAAGACTCAGTTTCCCTAACAACACTGTGCAAACAGCACTTACTGAATATAAAGAGTAGCATAAATTATATCTGAGTTAATGAATGCAACCTACATCTGCACATGCCAAACCATATTGTTGTAGAGAGATAAAGAAGAAGATGGCAAGAAGCTGGCTGCTGCATGTTATTTGTTGTTCAGCCATCTTGGTCAGATTGACTGTGTGAACATACACTGCAAATAAATCTGTATATACCTCCTCCATCACCGTAATAATATTATTGCAATGCTAGACTCACCTCCTCTTCAAGCCTCAATGCTGGATATAGTTCAAAGAGCTTTTTCATGCCCATGCCCTCCACTTCTGTGCACCTTCTCCTAGCCTGGCATGTACGGTCCATAGCATCTTTCACTTTCCCCATGTCTGGGTTACCGTGTGCAAGCTCCTTCTTCATGAAATTTTTGACCTCAGTCACAAAATCTTCGTCCATCTCAAATGAAGGTGTCACAGCAGTCTGAAAACATTGAAACAGGGTGACAGTTTTTTATTTTTCGATTTTCTAAAAGACAATTTGCACATGTACCAAAGCTACATTTCCACTCAAATATTTCAGAATAGTACCGCATTACAGTCATGATAATTTAATGTAGCACTTATAATTGTTAATTGACTAGTTTGCCAAGAAATAAACTAAATATTTTCATTGGTGCCTCACAAAATCCCACAACCATTCCTGAGCACCAATTCTTAAGGTGATACTTTGCGTCAATGAAACATGCAGAGGTGTGCAAAAAATGTTAAATACACACAAAATTTTCACGTTATGACTCGATTTGTGCATTACGACACTTGGTACAGTGATTTGCTTCGTTTGTAAAGAAAAGGGCTGCAAGGTTGCCTTTGGCTACGTTCTTCACAGAGAGCCATCAAAAGATGAAGACTACCCAGTTGAAAATCCCACCAGAGTGGGTCTGGTGTGTTGTGGTGTGTTTTGGTGTTAACACCAGAATACACTGGCGTGTTCTGGTGTACACGCCAGAATGGGGTGGTGTGTTCTGGCGTAAACACCAGCCTGGTGTGATATGTTGTGGCATACCCACCAGACTGGTGTGGTGTGTTCTGGCGTACACGCCAGCATAGGGTGGTGTGTTCTGGCGTACACACCAGCCTGGTGTGATATGTTGTGGCATACCCACCAGACTGGTGTGGTGTGTTCTGGCGTACACACCAGCCTGGTGTGATACGTTGTGGCATAACCACCAGACTGTGTGGTGTGTTCTGGCGTACACGCCAGCCTCGAGCGATGTGTTTGGAAAACACACCAGTGGTGTGGTGGTTCTGGTGTACAAGCCTCGTGGCGTGGTGTGTTCTGGCGTATTCGGCACCATGGTGTGATTGGCTGTGGCGTACACGCCAACCTGCGGCGTGGTGTGTATTGTAGCGCGTTCGCTATTCTGTGAGTACGAAACACAAGTTGGGCATGTGTGTTGTTGCATAAAAGTCAGGTGAATAAAATATCCGAGTGGACATGAAACACACCAAGTTATTCTTAGTTCCTGGAAATATTGTTCTGATCTGTTTTAAAGCTAATTCCATGTTACCCATTTATGAAAAGCGTTCTCAGTTGTCATAAATGTGTTAAAAAGCCCGTGTTATAAAAGGCGTTCTCTGGAATACCGCCAATATATTTTGCATCTGTTTTTTTTACATATGGGCAACATTGTTAATTATACCGAAAGCTAGCAATTGCCTGTAAAAGCTGCCTACATTAAACTATATTATTATTATTGAGAATATTAATTGCATTAATTATTAAATTACTAACGTTCAATCTATTTAGAAGCCTAATAAAACTTTCATGATTGTTCATGTTTAAGAATCCATTCACTAGAAAGAACGCCTCGATCCTGTATGTTGCATGCAGACGTTTTGAATTTCGCGCTCATCGATTCGTGCCTATCATGAGTGAACATTGTCATTTCTGGTTTTAAAAAAACCTTCGTTAGCATTATATTTGTGCATACATCGCGTTTGTTTTGTTTCGTGTGTTATGGAAATTGATGACTGCGCATTTTGATTTAGGTTTGCGAAACAACTTGCGGCCATACGGGGCCATGCAGTGTGGCAACTGTGTGCGTCTGGAATGTCAACAAGCTGTTCGCGCCGGTCTCGTCTCGGCCAAGTCGCATTTTTTTCTCGTTTCAAGCATTTTTCTGCTCTGTGCGCACGTGTCTTGTGTTTTACCGGCGCAACGGATTACGAAGACCTACTGTTTCGTGCCGGCGAGCAACCATCGGACGGAAACAGGTACGTATCACAGTCAGTCATTTGAACCTTTGTCCCACGTGCGATCGTGAGTCGCGATAAGAAAGGCTCCACAAAAACAACGGAAGGGGTAGCAGAACTCCTGCGTACTCATCGTGCGCTAGAAAAGTTGCTTTCTAAAGCGCGATAATAAACTTTTGTTTGTGTAGCAAGCATGCTTTATGCGCCGTTTGCGCACTGCGAACGCGAAGGTATCGTAGCACTGTCGCGTAGCCCCGCGGCTCTCTTTCGATGGCCTGTGCGGTCAGGCGGCTGGTTGAGACGAGTTGCGGCTTCGCCTTCCACGTAAGCTGCGCTAGTGGGCCCTTATGCGATGAGCCACTATTTTGCTGTAATTGATGTTTCTCCGCAGTGGGATCTGCCGTAATGGCTTTCTATCCTATCCCCTTCTCTTGCGTCCGTGTGAAGGCGCAACTGCTTGCCACGGATGCCGCCTAATAGTTGTGCGCAATCAACCGCGCCTTGTCGGTTGCTTTAAAGTTCAATTTGCCGTGCTGCTGTTTCCTATGGCGTCAAAGCGGATCCGAACCGAAATTTCGTCAGTACTGGACCCAAACCCTCTAAAATAAGTTATCGTTTCGGAACAAAACGGTTCCATATAGCTGCAGTGCGTGATCTGCCGGCAGCGCATCGTCCCTGCGATCGGCCTATGCTTTCCTTTGACCTTTATTTATTTACGTGATACATTCCTCTGCTCAGGAACGCGTGTGCGCGCGCGCGTGTGTGTTGTGTGCGTGTTTTTTAAACGTTGCGCAGATCGGGCAGCTGAACTGGAACACCGAGGTCACTGCAAATGGGAATTTGTACGTATGGCCGACAAGACTGTCTCCGATTATACTTATGAGATATCGTGTTAAAATTGACATCAGAAAGCGGCGTAATCTGTGTGCTAAGGACCAAGGCCTTCCAATAGCCTGAAATAAGGACTACCCTTGCTGTATAATTCTCGGAGTACTGCATTCAAGAAACTGTGAGCAAGCAATTTGAAAAATGTACGTTGAATTAGGAGCAGATACTTCAAGAGAAAGGAAAGGAGAAAGAAGAATGAATGACTATAAACTTATTCAAGGAAACAAGGCTTTTAAGTTTCTTGGCACACCGTGCATACCAGTGCACATCACACCTAGAGAAGGTGTGCGCTTGCTAATGTGGGCCTTATGCCCGTACGTGGTCCCTGTCCA
>JABSTT010004898.1:0-20303 GCA_013339685.2 Hyalomma asiaticum
CTATTTTCCCATGAATATGAGTTGCTTGCACAAAGACAAAAGCACTGACCGATTTAGACAACGCGCATTTTTGACAGATTTTTAGCGGACTGCTACATCACGCATGCACGATCGAGAATGTATTATAGTACGCTTTTTGCTTGTCGTAACTTTTTCACGGATGAAAGCGCATGTTCGCGGGAACAAATGTGAAAAAGTCTACGGCGTACTTTGAGCTAAGCATTATTTGTTGAAAAGCAGTGTGCATATTCTCTGCCTCTCCGTAAAGTTGTGCGACATGCATTTCTACGAACACCACGTTATTAATACTACAAACATGCGACGCAACTTTCTTGACCTGCACCATGAATCGGCGTTCATGAAAGCTAGGTTCTATGGCGCTATGGTTCTCGCCACTCTGTTTTAGGGGCAAAGCTCCTTATGGCGTCACCTGGGCGGTTCTCGGTTGTCGATGCGTCCTGCGTAGCCAGTACGTCTCCCTTAGCATACAATAGCATACAATAGATGGCGCTGTCCCATAGAGATGCATGCAAACCGCAGTTGGTGACGATACCTAGATGGCGCTGTACGCATTCTGTGTCGTCATCTCCATTTCTCGTCTCGTTTCCGAGAGGGCGCTGTCCCATAGACATGCGTACAATATGGCGTTGGGTGAAGGTACGCTAGATGGCGTTGGCGGTGCAGCTGCTCTCCGATTGGCTGCTGCGCGGGCTGCGCGAGGAGCGCTCTCCTCATTCTCCTGGATCGTCGCCGTACGTGTCGGATCGCGCTTGGTGGACCATGGACGATGAGAAAAAAATTGACGGCAGATCCACGAGGTGAATGATGATGAGATTGGGCGAAGCTCCTGGAAGTAATCATCGGTTAAACCATGAAATTTCTTCCGTTAATTCGCCTGATAAAAATGACGTGAAACGATTGATTAAATGTTTTATCAAACTTTTATTGCTGTTTCCGTGTCCTTTCATTATGACCGCTTTGTGGTCGGTGAAATGTAAGCTAAGTGGTTCTTGCACTGGTTGCAGATGAAGTTGGCAAACACAAACCTTATCTTGCACTGGTTCGATGAAGTTGGCAACTACAACCTGTATCGCGATATGGTTTTGATTATAAAACCATTGCTTTACCTGGCGTCTTTCGTTAAGCAGCTGGCGTCTTTTCGTTTTGCTTTAGAAACATCTGGCGTCTTTTCGTTTTGCTTTTAGAAAACATCTGCGTCTTTTTCGTTTGGTTTTTCATCAATCACGGCGTTTTGAACAAAATTTTTATTGTTTAATCACGCACAGAGAAATCTCACCAGGCACTACCTTGGAGGTAAACAATGGCTGCTACTGGAATGAGAGACAGCAGAAGTCGGCTTTAACACTTCTACTTCAACTAACGTTTCCTCCTACTGGAACATGCCATGGCTGCTAATGGGGAATGAGAGACAGAAGAATTCGGCTTTTAGTTAACGCGCACGCTGCGATTTTTTTTACTGTTCAACAACGCACAGGAGAATTCTCCCACCGGCACCACCTTGAAGGTCAAAGCGTAAGACTGGTTACGCACTACGACACGACTACGACGAGGGACGAACGGTGCCGCTTTAAGGAGCTTCGCCCCTAAAAAATTCCTAACGTTGTGTCCGAAGCGCGGAATCTAACCAGGGCACCCATCGCTTCCGAACGCGCGCGCTAGCCACTCACTGCCACGAAGCGCACATGAACCTCACCACGATGACAGTCCATACCCAACATATTGAACGAAGGACTTGCGCGGTTCTAACGCGTTTGTGCTAGCGCGTTACGGCCCGGTGAAGAATCTTCTGTACAGACGCTGTGGCCTCTCGCCTTATAGCGATGCTGAGAATGGATGGATATTAGGAGCGTCCCCTTTATAACGGGGCGGTGGCCGGGCCACCAAGCTCTAGCTTTATTTCTTTTTCGTTTACCAACATTTCTTTTCCCGAATCCACAAATATTTTCACAACAAATTTTTTTCCTCGTCTATTTATTTTATCTATTATCGTTCTGCTGTGATGCTAACAATCATTACCCGAACTACCTTGCGCTTTGTTTGCTCCATACTTTTGCGCCACCAATGCTCTAAGCGCCTTTTACTTATATCTATCGCCGGCATGTTCAGCTTTCCCCTGTTACTCCTGAAACCCATGGCCTCCTGTAGGGTAGTGTCACAGCCTACACCTGGGTGGACTCTGTACATTCAATCAAAATATTGGTCTGCGTTTCCTAGCTTTTCCACAGCACGTACATGTATCCCCTTCTTTATTGAATTTCGCTCTGTAACTTCGGGTTCTCAGGCAACCGGACCTTGCCTCAAACAGGTAAGCGCTTCCCTTTGAATTATCGTAAATTTTTCTCTCTTGATTTCGTCTTTCCCTTTTCGGTAGTTGTTCAATGCCGGTTTCTTCTCCATTCTTGCTATCCAATCCGAGGTCTCCGCCGCTCCTGACCATGCTCTTAACGCTCTTTTTCGTCCCATCCGTTTCGTTACTGGATGATACTTACTGGTAAGCTTCCTAGTTCTCTTCCTCCATTGTGAATCAACGTGCTTCCTATACAAATACCTGAATACTTTCGCTGCCCATCTACTTTCTTTCATATTCCTTAATCTCTGTTCGTACCTAATTTACTCTGAGCTTCCCTTCCCTCAAGTCAGACCATCCCATATCCCCCTTAACAGCCTCATTTGTGGTCTTCCCATGGGCGCCAGTGCGAGACGTCCGACCGTCCTCTGATTCACGTCCAGCCCTGATTGTACCTCTGACCTCATGCACACCACTGAGTTTCCGAATGGAAGTGCTGGCACCATTACACCTTTCCACAAACCTCGAATTACCTCGTACCTGTGTAACCCCACAGCGCTCTATGCTTCATTATTGCGGAGTTCCTCTTTCCTTTAACTATCATAGCTTTTTCTTGTACTTCCATGTATCTATTCCCATCATTTATCCATATCCCGAGGTATTTGTACTCTCGTACTCTGGGTATCTCCTCGCCCTGTATTGATATGGTCTGATCGTTGCTGTCATTGAATATCATCCAGCCGCATTTTGTCACACTAAATTTTAGCCCTAAATCTCACTTTCCCGACCACATATACTAACCAGACCCTGCAAATCTGTTCGACTGTCTGCGAATAGCACAATATCGTCTGCATAAAACAACCCGGGGAGCTTTTGTTCTATCACTATACCTGCCTGTCTGTACGACAGCTTAAAACCAATATTGCTCATCTCCAATGCTTTCTCCATTCTCCTCATGTAAAGCATGAATAATAGTGGGGACAACGGGCATCCCTGCCTCAACCCTTTACCTATATCGACGGCCTCCATTCTACCATTACTCGCCATACCTTCCCATTCCACACATACTGTATTTCCACTGTATATTTCCTTTAAGAGCTCTATACAGTCATCCCCTACATTATGTCCCATAAAATATTCTGATTCACATTGTCATACGCACCCTTAATATCCAAAAATGCCAAATGTAGAGGTCTGTTCTCTTTTCCGGCTATTTCTATACACTGCGTAAGCGCAAAAAGGTTATCATCTAATCTCCTGTCGACTCGAAATCCATTTTGAGTTCGCCAAAAGTGCCATTAAGCTCTGTCCATATCTGCATTTTCAATTTAATTGCCTGCATCGCCAACCTGTAGAGTACTGATGTAATGGTCAGTGGTCTATAGGAGCGAATGTTATTTTTCTCTCCCTTGCCCTTATAAATGAACTTCATCCTACTTTGACGCCAACTGTCCGGTATTCGCCTGTCCTTTAACCTTTTTTCAATTGCTTTTAATAGGGCTTCTTTGCTGTTTCTTCCGAGCTCATTTATTACAGTAATGCTAACCCCATCTAATCCTGTGGCTGTTCGTTTGGGAATCATTTCCTCCGCCTTCTTCCAATTGAAATTTTCCAGAACTAGTTCTTCCACTTGGTCTCCCTTGCTACTGTTACACGTCGTAAAGGGAGCCTCGTCATGCTTCTTAAAGGAATCGGCTGTTGCGTTTCGAATATAAGTCAATGCGTCGTACCCCTCCAATTATATTCCTTCTTCATCCACAATATGCCGTTGCATAGTTACAGTTTTCTTCCCCAGCGATTGCAGGTGGTTCCAGAAAAGCCTAGATGCGTCCTTCTTTTCGCGAATGTCCGATATCCAACGTTCACTTTGGCCTTTAATCTTGGCTTCAACTAAACTCTGTACCAGGGCTTTTTCTCGAGATATGTTTCCCATTTTTGCTTTACCTCGTCTTGTGGCCTCTGCTCCTTTTTTGCCTGCCTATGTATTCGAGATGCTTCCCGTCGATTCTCAATTGCGTCCTGAATTTCCCTGTTCCACCATCGTTTTGGCTTTCGCTTTCCCCTCCAGCACTCTTTTGTTTCTCTTTCGTAACTTCAGTCCTTATTAGATTAATAAGCTCATTATAATCCCACACTTTGCCTTTTGTTCTGCTCACTATGTCCTCGATTGTTGCGACTACGGTTCCTAATTTGTTTTTCACTTAGAAAGGAGCTGCCCGACTTAATTCGATGCTCTCTTTATGATCTACATATCCCATTCGCAAAGTTATGCGTTTATGGTCACTCCCCAAGCTGCTACTCCCTTCCTCATCTATGCTCATTTGTCTCAACTTTTCGTGAATTCCTTCTGTCATGAGGCAGTAATCGATTGTTGACTGCCTGCTTCCGACCTCCCATGTTACCTGCCCATCGCACTTAGGACTCATGTTAACTATATCGAGACTATGTTGTTCGCAGAGCTCTAGCATCAACTTCCCGTTATAATCTGTATATCCGTCGAGGTCATGCACATGAGCATTCATATCTCCTAAGAGGATTATTTCGGCCCCGTTACCAAATTTCTGAATATCCTTGCTTATGCAATTCACTAACTCCTGATTTTTCTCTTTGCAGTTATTTCCAGTCCACATGTAAACTACACCCAACATAGTTTTCTTCCCGCTTACCGTTCCAGATACCCAGAGGTGTTCTTCACATGTCGAAGTAATCCTACACCAGTTGCTTCCCGATGAATTAGCATACCGATTCCCCCACCTTTTCTTTCTGATTTTGTCCTGTTGCACCCTTCCCACACACAATTTGCAATAATTGGTGGCTCTTCCGAGTCCCGAAGGTGCGTTTCTGTAACGGCGTACACCGCTATCTGTTCTCTGTTCAACTGTTCCTCTATTTCTAACCATTTTGTCGGTTTTCTGCACCTTGCATATTTATGTAGCTTATTAAACCGCGCTGCACTTTCTTTCTCTCTTTCCCCTTTGCCCTTTTCCCTTTGTTATCAATTCTGTGTTCCAAAGGGTCCCCCATAGATGTTCTTCCCTTTCTACCGTGGACACCGGAGGGCTCGTGTGCCCCCTAAAAAAGCTACTGCGCGTCCTGCTAGGCGCCAGCGCACCTCATGCCCAAGTTTACGGTCAAAGTGGATTCCATCTCTCTGGAAACCACCCCATCTGTGCACCTTCTCTGTTTACGTCGACAACCTCGAAGCCTTTAGCTCGACTAACCCGCCAAATCGTTTCGTTGGCGGTGACAACTGCTCTTTGCAGGTTTAGGTCTTTCAAGGGTACCTCGGGATTGTGCACACCACAATTTGCACGTGGGGGGACCTTCCCGCAACTCATCTACTCCTTTTGTTAACCTCTTCTCTATTTCTGGGGTCCTTCCGTTCAACACGTTGTCAGCCCGCCAGCTATCACAACCAAATTGCGCCCCTGATCTCTACGAGTCATCTCTTCCCTTGCTTGTTGCATTACTGCACCCAACATTTTCCTGGGAACGTCCCTACAGCTACTCTTCGGTCTCCTTTTAGCTCTCCTGAATCGTTTGCGAGCACCCAGCCAGGTTGGAGTCCCCCTGCTATTATTACCTTTTCCAGCTGCCCTGCTGCCTTTGCCTGCTCTGGACGTTTGGACTGACTTTCAGGGTGAAGCTCTGGCGGTCTTTTGTCCCCTCGCTCTTTCACCAGAGCTTAGTTGTAGCTAGACCCCGACTTCTGTGCTCCTCTTGTCGACTTTTCTTGTGGGGTCAAGGACGTTCCCTCTCCATGATAGTCACCTGACTCTTTCTTATTCTGCGTGGTGACCTTTGTCAGTTGCTCTGAGCCTTTCGCCCATTTCCTTTCTTATTTGGCGTTTCGCCTCTAAAGCGTCCTCTAGCTCGCCTACTCGCTTTAAGAGGGCGCTCTGAGTTTCTTCCATTTGCTGGTATTTCGCCATAATCGCACACTGGCCACATGACACTTTTACTTCGCATGCCCCATCATCTCCGCAAACATCTACTTTGACTCCCACGCCACACTTTGTACACTTCACCGTTTTTTTCGCCATGATTAGCGCGATGAACAGTCACACACTCGTCAAAAATTAAGCCTCCTAAAATTTACCACGCACACCTCATGCGGTTATTAGTGGTGCACCGCTGGACTGTCTGGGCTTCAAACGTATATTTTACTAATTCATCCAGTACACCGCACGAAAAATGGACGTATACGATAAATCAGTAGGCTGCAAGCGTACCGCAAACTAAATGTCCCGATATATCCTCAATGCACAAAGGCAGTTCTCCCGCCTTGTGCAACGACAGCGCGCACAAAAATAAAATTAGAATAAAAGTGGCCCAAAATTTGGTACTATAAATATCTTCAGTTACTTCCCCCGACCGATCCTCTTATCACCCAATACAACCTTCTCCAACTCACACAAACAGCGCCACTAAAGGCCGACCACGTGGCCTTGAGAAAAAGAAAAAAGGCAGACCCGTCTTCGGCGAAATGCGGGACACCAAAGAAAGGCGCAACAAGAAAGATTATTTTCCTCTCTTACCCGGTCTAAAAGGTAAAAAAAAACGCAAGCAAGCAAAAAAAAACAACTTATCCAATAAAGCCTGACACTCAAACGGTAGCAACTGAAAATACCTATCACGTGGTATCGAAAAGAAAAAGAAAAATCCATACGCGGGTAAAATGCTGGACACAAAGAAAAGCACACGAAAGAAAAGACTACTTTCCCCTACCTATTCAATGTAAGAATGCAAAGAAAATCATGCAAACACTCATCGACTGGCGTCTTCCGGGAGCTCGCTACGCACGTCCTTCCGCTGTGACTACAGACTACAGACCTCCATGCGCAAAGCGCCGACGACGCCATCTGCCGCCGCGGCTCGAAAGCGTTGGTGGGCCCGGGCGAGCAGTGTTCCCGCGAGCGCGTACGCGAATGCACGGATGGATGTTTTTAAAGACGATAGTCTTTCTTGGGATACTTCAACGCAGAATTTTGGTCTGTCTGTGTGTGTGTGTCTGTCCTGCTGCGAAAGGTGAACCCCTTCCTCAACGACCACTTGAACTGGTAGCTACCTTCATACTTTTGAACACAGTCGGCCAAAAAGCAAATATTGCGCACATCTGAGGCGCACATCAGTACGTAAGTATTATGCGGTGTGTTCCTTTAGTAGAAAATACATAGATGCGCAATTCTAAAGACCCTAGTGCTTGTTAGGATGCGCAAAAGCGGACGTTTCCTCCGCAGTTCTGCGTACTAGGCAAGCTTCTGCGTTTCCCGAAACCACGGTGTTAGAACCTAACCTATTCCACGGCCACCTGGATCGGAACGCGCGGCGGTGTTGCTCGTTCCGATCCAGGTGGCCGTGCCTATTCTAACACCGTGCCCGAAACCATGGCCAGATGGCGCCCTTACCTCACGCTCGTGCGGTTAGCGCAAGGCAGGGGAACGGCCGCCCGCCACTCCGGCCGGTCCCTTTCTCTCCTCGCGTCTCTTCGTTTTTCCTCTCGCTTGCGCCAACTCCTCGGGGAAATAGAAACACGCAAACCGGGACTCGTGTAGTACGGCCAGTAGAAGGCTATCGTCTTTCGACGACATTTGCAGCGAGGCACGGAGATACGCGACCAATTTTTTCATCGTGATTAACGACTCTGTCGGGCTTCAGAGATGTCGAAAAATAACTGCTGCGTTGTCGGCTGCTCAAACAAACACAAACAATCGCCAGGAACACACTTATACAGGTTTCCAGTGCTATTTCATGAGCGTGAGCGACGGCGGCGGTGGATTGCGGCTGTACGACGCAGAAGGTGAGCAATCGCGCTTTGTTTACGGCAGTGTAAAGTCCGAGTTCCTCGATGAATAATAAACCAGGCTTCGAAGTGCGGCGGAAGACAATACGCCTGAAGAGCGCCGAGCAGCGAGACCCTACGATGCCGTTTTTTCTATTTTCTAAGAGAAAAACCCAGAACATCACGTGCCACGCGCCCGCGATCTACTTCTCCTTTCGCGCCCGCTATTTCTTTTAGGGGCGAAGCTCCTTATAGCGGCACCCGTTCGTCCCTCGTCGTAGTAGCAGAGAACACCTATACACCCGTTTTAGAGAACGGAAACTGTACCTTCCACTGTAGAACACAAATAAGAGAAGCGGCGGCGTAGTGAAGTGCATTAGGGCGAACGGAGATGGCGCTGCAAGTACTATCATCATCATCGGGGAAAGCCGCGTTTTTGCTGGTTCGCGCCCTGCTGTACCCCCCCCCCCCTTCCCTCCCTCCCTCCCGTATTTAGCCCCGCTGTAGTATTTTGCTTATTCCTCTCGCTAAACACCGGCTCGCGTGTGTACTTTTCGTACACAGGTACTGTAGCTTATCGCCAGGTGACCATACAGGCCTCGACTGGCAAAAACAACGCCAATCAAGTAAGGTTTGTATCGTTTATTGCGGCACCACAGCTGGTACAAACAACGTACAGTACAGTGCACACATGGGCCAACACTTTGCAGTCGCGTCCAAACAAAACACATTCATACCGAGTGCGCTCCAACTTGTGCATAACCACGCTAAACGCTGACAAAATATGCATGGAAAAATGGGATACCAGAGTGATCGAACGAATGTTGCTCTCTCATTGCGTTGCGCCGTCCCATTCTGTTAGCGTTGATTTTCAGACAGCGAGCGCAGGTAAATCCACGATGCAGAATCAGAGACGTGCGCAACGTTGGCAGATGTCACAGTAACACCGATTTAGCTTCGCTTAGTTAACGTTACCTGAACGATCGCGGATGCACCGTCTCTGTATAAAGATAAATGAATGAGTTACAAACAAGAAGCGTAGCGCTGTGCCCAATAGGATAGGCACGAATTTCACTATCAGCTGTGAACCCATACCGTAGGTGTGTAGGTAATGGGCGAAAAAAAAACATTCACTTTTGTTTCACGCGCCAACTGCGATAAAGCGTCTATGAATGCACCAAATCTTCACACACAATTTTCGCAGCACTGCACATTCAATAGCAAGAAAGAAAACTCTGTTATGTGTTGAACTGTTTGTTACCCAGTAAATAAATGTAATTACAGCATAATTCAATTTAAGTTTCTTCTAAGGCCAGTCAGCTTTATCTTGTCATAAAATTAATCAGAAGCAGACTTGAAACGCGAGTGGAGTTTGTTATTGGCTAATTTCATTATGAGCCAACGAAAATCATATTTTTGATGTCGCTCCCTGAACATCCCACGTCAAACCCCTCTTAAAATATCGTAATGCCTTCACAAACTTGTCTGCAGGGATACACAGCACACTGTAGCAAATTGATGACACACTGAATACGTCAATTCATCCAAAGCTGTCTTTCTTGTACTTTCTTAGCCGCTTGTCCACTGAACTGCCAAAGAACAAGTTGCCGAAAACAAGTGCACAATGTGTACGCTGTTGTTAAATGGCTTATTATGGTTCAGTTATGCAGCTTGTGTAGAGCAAGAATGCTATGGCACCAATAACTGCACCAATAAGCTGAAGTGTGCTCTGGAGGCGGTATAATTGATAGCAGATATTCTACAATGCATGGACAAAATATGAATACTATAGAAAGACAGAGATGCTAGGATAATGCAGGCTGATATATAGGCACAATTATGGGCAGATTAGCTTTAGGAATACGTTACACATCTAGGTTGGTGTATGCGGCAAAGAATCGCTCAGCCATGAGCATGTCAGCGTTGCATGGACATGCCAACAGAAATTATGCACTCTCGTACAAACACACACATGCACACAAATTGAACTGGAGGAACACTACGTGAATGGTGACAGTCCCAGAAGAAATAAAGGTCATGCTTATTGTACATGTGCTTGTTGTTGTTGGGTTATTCACTTTTTAAACTTGTGCTTCGAAAATAAACTGTATTCTTGCTAATTGTAGGACCTCGTCATCAAAGTATCGATAATGTCGCACTGTAGCTGTACATGTGTTGTATGTACACTCAACAGCAAAAGTTTGCGGGATGAAAAACTTCGTAAACGCCTATATTACCGCTTAGCCTTTGATCATAGCCTCGAATTAAATGTTTCAATGGGTAGAGGTTGTTGCGATGTACAGACAAACAAATTAGAGGCTATGTTATCAGGCTAAGCTATATGTACATTTTTTGCGACTTTTGCATCCAGCAAAGTTTTGCTGTTGATTGTGCCCCTTTAATATCTTCAATTTCCTAGGCTTTGTTTTCTGCAACATTGTGAAGTCTTTTCATAGGCAGTGCAGTATTACAGTGCAAAGCACACGAAAAAGAAAAGGGATGGCATGTTAATGGGCGTCACAGCCACCTGAAGTAGGCATGCTCAGCCACAAATTATGGATATTTCTGTGCTATATAAAAAGAAAATGAGCAAATCCCTTGAACACAATTTGGCCTATAACATAAATATCCTTTACACTCATATGCTGCAACTAGTGCTTGCAAACTTAATATCTGTTGTTTTTTAGCTGTTTACAACTTAATAAAATGTGTTATATGGTGGTTGATGCTAACGTCGTTCTCCTCTTCTTTTCAGTAGCGCCGCACATGCACGATCATCAATCGTCCTCTTCGCGCATATGCGCAACAATATTCAAAGGCTAATAAAACTGACTAGCTTGTCGAAGCTACGGCATTCTTTGTTTTTGTAGACTGTTACAATTCAATGCATTAAGAAAAAAGAACATTTCGGACAAACTTTGTAAACCATCTCATAAAGTATGACTAAATGCCGGAACAATGTCCGTTCACTGCCCTGATGTTTGTTTGGCTGCAATATGACTAATAATACCTGGAACTTTACGTGCCCAAACTTTTTGGATTGATGTTGATAATGTGGGACACAACTAAGTAGCGTAGGAACCACTCATGCATTCCCTTGTGTTGCCTGTGGTTTCTTTGTGCTAATTAGTTGTGCCTCAAATCAGTATGCATCTATTAGCCCAACTATCATCCTTAATGGTGCAATCTGGGGCCTTTTGAGACGTACGTAAACCTAAATACATGGGGTGGTGTTGCATTTAGCCGCCACAGAAATGCGACCACCATGGCCTTGAATCAAATGCATATTGTCAGACTTAGAAGTCGGACATGATGTAACTATTGTATAGAGCTTGTGTTAAATTTCATCATTATTGTACTGTAGATTATATAACACAATGGGCACCTGACACCTATGGACAACAACAACTGGTAACATATTTCCATGGCATGCCTACCAAGCACAAATTACAGCATCACAAAGATGAAGTTTGAGGTGACCTGCTGTAGTAGATGTTCAGTTGTTCCACTGTGCTTGCAGGTTACATTTTCGAGGGCAGGTAACCTGATGTTGCATGGCAGCCCTGAAAAAAGAAGAAAAAAAAGAGCAAGTTATGAAATCATCATGCATTCAGAAACATAATGTATGAAGACAAAATGTTGTAGCAGTATACAAAGTGAGCGAGTGAACTGCAGCATGTTATGCATGTATGAATATATACCTTGTAAGGCTTGTGCCCTAACGTAGCATGTACCTTGCCCATGGTGTCGAGGTGCATCCACAAGGAATGTTGACTGCAGGCGTCAGCCAGGAGGCTGTGACAGAAAAAGAATATATCCGTGATTAAAATGCCGGTTTCTGTGTGACACTAAATGAAAGTAAGCCTACAAGTGAAACTGCTGTCACAAGATAACAACAAGGCAACAAGGAGATCCCTAGCTTTGCTGTTTACTCAGATTTCACAACATGGAACTAGCTTTAGTTTTTTCTCTCTCTCTCTCTCTCTCTCTCTGACACTTTTTTTTAATTTTTTAATGTGAATGTAGCAAACTTTATAACACGCTTTGTACTAATACATGGTGAGTTACGGACGTGCGTGCGGGGCGATAGAAGTGTATTCGAACACGTCCAGGCTGCATTATAAACTTCAGAAATGCATTTCTATTGACTCAGCAGCTCGCGCCTGCGTGAAGCCACGTCGCTCAAGAGAACGCGGATTCCGTCGGTGGAGGGATATGAGACGTTGAAAATTTTCGAGTTGCTGTGTGTCGCTTGACTGTCGCAAAAACAAAACCAGCCGTAATAAACAAAAGCAATGAGTTTGTACTTACCGGTCCATGCACGCTGGGGCTTGAAACGAACTTCGTTGCTTTGAAGGACGAGGCGCAGGGGAAAGCGCTTCAACGTGCTTTGAACGAACAAGAACAGCAAGCCGAGATCATCGACTACAAGAGCAATCCTTAGTTTCACGAAATATTTACAGCAAAATGAAACACCGCGAGCTTGCGTCGCTGCCCGAACGCGTTGCAAACGGTTAACGCGACTCCGGCCGCCGCGTAGTTTGAATTAAAAAAAAACGAGCATAACTTAGTATCGATGTTGGTAGACTGCTGAATCAGCCGAAGCAAAAATATTAGTGAAATGAGGATGGCGTAGTATCTCAAAGGTACGCTCACTATAAGCAGCAGTTTGTTGTATGCAAGTGTAATATCAGGCAAAGAAAAAGCCTTCGCCTTGTTCAAAATATTCTGCATCGAAATTAGGCACCGATGCGGGCGCCCCTACATAAAAGTGCAATAGGGCGAATGGCGGCCTCCATAGCGCGAGCTAAGAGAGGGGTCAGTAGATCCACTCCCCGCGGTTGAAGCTGGAACGCGCCGCGGTTGATTTTTTCGCCATCTATGGCGATTTGTAGCATATCGAGCTTTCACCCCCCTGGTAGTAGTGTGTAACCAGTCTTAACGCTAGTACCACATCTTGACCTCCAAGGTGGTGCCGGTGGGAGATTTCTCCGGTGCGTTGTTGAACAATAAAAAATTCGCAGCGTGCGCGTTAACTAAAAGCCGAATTCTTCTGTCTCTCATTCCCCATTAGCAGCCATTGGCATGTTCCAGTAGGAAACGTTAGTAGAAGTAGAAGTGTAAGTGTTAGCTAAAAGCCGACTTCTTCTGTCTCTCATTCCCATTAGCAGCCATTGTTTACCTCCAAGGTAGTGCCTGGTGAGATTTCTCCTGTGCGTGATTAGACAATAAAATTTTGTTCAAAACGCCGTTGATTGATGAAATAAACCAACGAAAGACGCCAGGCACCCGCTCGCCCTCAGCGCATGCCTCCTGCCCTCCGCGCGTGCTGTCTTGTGATAGAGAGAGAGAGAGAGCGAAAGGGGCGCGTTGACTATGGAAACGCTCTTGGTGTAGTGGTTACGGTACTCGGCTGCCACCCAAAATACGCTGGTTCGATCCCGGCCGCGGCGGTCGCATTTTCGATGGAGGCGAAAATGCCAGAGGCCCGTGTACTGTGCGTTGTCAGTGCACGTTAAAGAACCCCAGGTGGTCTAAATTTCCGGAGCCCTCCACTACGGCTTTTCTCTCCTATATCTTTCACTCCCTTTCCCCCACCCCCCACGGACGCTTAGCCGTGCTCCCTACATGGGGTGCAGAAATTAGCGTCCTTTCCTAACCGAACCACAATCATCAATCATCATCATGAACGCTCTACCAGCTCGCAAAGAAGTAGAACGCGCCCTCACCCGCGAGAGTCAACGTTGGCGCAGGTAGCGTCTCCTAGCCAGTTTCTTGATTGAGAAATACCGAATGCTCACGTTGAAGAACCGTTGACCGGCCACCCATATATATATATATATATATATATATATATATATATATTTAGGCACTGGTCTTGACTTGCAACGAAGTGCCGGTGGGAGATTTCACTTGTGCGTATAGTTGAACCATGGGGATTCGTAGCGTGCGCGTTAACTCAATTAATCCGGAACTCGGCACGATCTGCGATGAACCTCCCGAGCTTCGCCCACTCGTGATCATTCACTCCGTGGATATGCTGTAATTTTTTTCCTTGTTAACAGCAGTGTTAGAACGATTACCGTGTTTTTATTTCAATATTTATGTCGCTACGTCTTCAACGAACGCTACTACGTTTACACTTGGTCACCTCGCCTGCATTGTAGACGCTACAATGCACATGAGGTTATTTCTGATAATACGCGATGCCTAGGCTCTCTTGAAAAACGAATGGCGCGAAGCGCAATGCCAGAGAATGTGGGGCAGGTGACGGCTCGTTTACAAAAGCGCCGTGGAAACACATGTGTGCTGCACGAAATCGGCTGCATGGCACTGGAATGCGATCACCGGTGCAGAATGTTCGCTGTGCGCTCGCCTCAACTATATGCATATTGGCTGTAAAACATGGCACCTATGCGCATTGAAGGCTTTGACGATCACGTAGAATCTAACGCCATTTTGCAACACTTGGTAATAGCTTGCAAAAAACCTAGCAAATATGTAGCCAAGCTGCTATGACAAGCTAGGTGACCACCAGCTCCGCAGTGACTCAGTCTCGCGCCACTAGCGCAAGCTGCCGAGATATATGTTCACGAGTTTATCGTGCCGGTTTCAAAGTTTTACCAACGCTGACCCTTCGCGCGGCCGCACCCGTGAAATCCATGCGCCGATGCGACAGCGATCCCTCAAAATCTACTATATAAACACATGACACGTAAACAAAGCTACTGTGTCGAGAAAAAACGTTGGTTCACGCGTCAACGCATGCAGGCATTAGTGATCGGGACGTTATAAGAAAGCGGTTATAAGAAAGCGAAGCTTGTTGACGCTTGTCCGTGGCAAACACTTGGCGCGTATGGTGACATTGTCGTCCCACACAGCTGTGACATCGGACAAATGTCCACTATTATGAAGTGCAGCTCCTTTGCGAACTCTATCGCCGCAAAAGTAATTATCGGGGACGCGCACCAGCGGCATATCGCACGCTCGCACTTCCGTCATGCTTGCAGTGAAATGAGGCGTCTGCTACGCGACGCACCAGCGGTTCCAACGGCCGCCGGAGCAGTCATGTGATGGCGTCGGCAAACGCGGTGCGCGTTCCGGCCTGTGTAAGGGGCTGCGTAAGATGTCTTTACATGATGATCGACTGAGCGAATTACACGGAAGGTTCACGGTTTACCGATGATTCCCTCAAGAGCTTCGCCCACTCATCATCATTCACCCCGTGGATATGCTGTGATTTTTTTTTCTTCGATGTTTTAAATGTGGATATATGTGTGATCGGTAGCTCTAAATATTTACGGCCAAGCAGCTTCGTCGACTATCCACGCGCTCATTGCCAGCTGAAGGAGGCATGGTGTCGGAGCATCGCATTGCAGCCGTCAACCTGATGCTCCGTAGCTGCTTGGCGGCGCGTATGATCAAACAAATTTAAAAGCGTTTGGAAAGCTGATGTACGGCACACCTGCGCGTAAGGCAACGCAGCGGTATTGTTTTTCCGCCTAAGTCACGGATGTGTACTGCTCTTCCTCGAATAAAAAGAAAGGTGCGGAGAGCTTTTTCGAGCGCCATTTTTGTTATTTTCTCAAGAACTAAATGAGTACTTCCACCACGCGTCCTTCCACGCTTTAGTAACGAGAATACGGAAGGGACCATGGGCACTGGCAATACCTTTTCGTCCTGTGACCCAAGAACTTGCTACACACACTAATCCTCCCAGCAGACCGTCTGCTCATGTCAACGGAAGTAGCGTGGCTAAAGTGTACGATTGTATCATCATCATCATCATCATCATCATCATCATTTATTTATTTACCCTTAAGGGCCCCTCATGGGGCATTTCATAAGTGGGGGGTGTAACAGTAGATAACTCCGGGTCACATGGAGGCGACACATAAATACTGCTTGGAAAAACAAAGCAAAACACAAGAAAAAACTAGAAGAAAACATGAAAATTAGAAAACAGGGATGCTATTCGGCCTGCTGACAGTAGTGCTGTAACAATAAATCTTTAAATTTAACATAACTCCTTTCACTAACAATATCGTCGGGAAGTACATTCCAATCTGATATGGCAGTCGGTAGAAATGATTTGTTGAAAGCGTTAGTTGAACCATAAATGCGTTGAACACTGTGACAATTGAACAGACGTCGTGATGATCTCATGGGTGGTACGATTAGGCTCTCGCGTAGTTGAGGAAAGTTATAATAGAGCTTATGAAAAAGGCAGAGAATTGCTATTTTGCGACAGGATGCCAGAGGGGTTAGACCAATCGAAGTTTTGATGTCAGTGACGCTCAGTCTAGAATCATATTTTGAAGTTATAAAACGAGCAGCTCGGTTTTGGATTGCCTCCAACTGCTGAATTAGGTACTCTTCATGGGGGTTCCAGATAGGGGATGCGTATTCAAGTTTGGTGCGTATGAAAGTTTCGTATGCCATTAGTCTCACTGTGGGCGAAGCAAATGTAAGTGACCGTCTGATGAAACCTAGTGATCTAGAAACGCTTGCAGAAAGTGATGTGATGTGTTTAGACCAACTTAAATTATGTGTCATTTCTACGCCCAGATACCTATAAGATACCGCCTGAGTTAGCATGGAATTGTTTAGCGTGTATGGGAAGTGAAGGTGATGTTGCTTACGGGTCACGTGCATAAACTTACATTTTGAAACGTTTAACTGCATGAGCCAGGTCGAGCACCAGTTTTGGATCAAGGTTAAATCATCCTGCAGTAATGCCTGATCGTTAATAGTAGAGATACGTCGGTAGAGAACGCAATCGTCCGCAAACAAACGGATGGTTGATGAAATTTGAGCAGGGAGGTCATTGATGAAGATTAGGAACAGAAGCGGGCCAAGAACGGAGCCCTGTGGGACTCCGGAGATAACGTTAGTAGCGACAGATGGTTGGTCTTCGATGACGGTGTACTGGGAGCGATCAGTTAAAAAGCAGCGAAGCCATGACAATATCAGGGGATCGATTGAACGGCAAGAAAGTTTAGTCATGAGACGCTGGTGAGGAACGCGGTCAAACGCCTTAGAAAAATCGAGGTAAATGACATCGGTTGCAAAGGATGAGTCTAGGTTTAGGTGCAAGTCAGTCGTGAATTCAACAAGTTGAGATTCGCACGAATAGCCGGACCGAAATCCGTGTTGGTTCGGGAAGAAAAATGAATTATTGTCCAGGTGCTTTGCCAGGTGAGAGTAGATTATATGTTCGATAAGTTTGCATGCAATACATGTTAGTGATATAGGACGGTAATTAGATTGATTTGATTTGTGGGGTTTAACGTCCCAAAACCAGTTCTGATTATGAGAGACGCCGTAGTGGAGGGCTCCGGAAATTTCGACCGCCTGGGGTTCTTTAACGTGCACTGACATCGCACAGCACACAGTAATTAGATGTATCACAGCGGCTTCCTGCTTTGTAGACAGGTACGACTCTGCTAATCTTCCACTCAGATGGGATTTCGCCACTGGAAATAGATTGCGTGAAAATGGTTTGTAGGACGCGACTAGACATTAATTTTGTGCCTTTAAGAATTTTAGCAGATATGTTGTCAGGTCCAGGGGCACTGGATATCTGTAAGTTATCAATCAGCTTACAGATTCCTTCTGCCGTAATACTAACTGGAAGCATTTGAGGAAACTTTGGATCGTGCAGTACAGGAATATTTGCAACCGCTTCCTGGGTGAAAACTGAGGTGAAGTAGGCATTCATAACGTTAGAACGAAACTCTTTCGGAACGACAGAACCATCTGAATTTACTAAAGAGATGTTATGCGAGCCACTGTGGTTGGGAGTTAATAAAGCCCATAACTTTTTTGGATTAGTTCGGAGGATGTCAAGTATGTTTGTGTTGTAAAAGCGCCGTTTAGTGCTCCTCAGTAATTTAGTATATTCACTCAAACACTCGAAGTATTTTCCCCATTTTATTGCAGAAGAAGAGTGCTTTGCTTCCCTGAATAATCGCTTTTTCTTATTGCAAAATTTTCTTAATGAGTTTGTAAACCATGGTTTCCCGGCATCACCACGAATGCAAACCAAAGGTACATATGATTCTATTAGCGAGATAATTTTTTCTTTATACGAAGACCAGTTTTCATCGATAGACCTGTTAGGAGCTGATTGTTCAAAGTGTTGAAGAAATACGGCCATTTCTTCATTGATTCTGAAAAAATCTGCTTTTTTGTAGTCACGAATGTACTTTACTGAACGCTGTCGTGAAGGAACGGAAATTGCAAGGCTGAAAATTACTAAATTATGGTCGCTAAGGCCATCGATGGATGATAATGATTGGATTAGCTCAGGATTTGACACAAGGACGAGATCAAGAGTGTTACTGCCACGAGTTGGTATTCCAACAGATTGAGCAAGGTTAAAAGAAAGAACAAGATCCAAAAAATCTCTGGAATGACGCGAAGGTGCAGTGATATTGACCCAATCGATGTCTGGAAAGTTAAAATCACCGCAAACCATGAAATCACCGAACCATCAGCAATGAAATCGGCCGCACATGAGAGAGAGAGAGAACACTGTATTGATGAACCGGAGATGTTAGCCTGGTTAATGGCCTGGCTTGCTACTCCAGGTACTTAGCGGTGATTATGATATTTACAGTGATCACATCTAACATAACACGTACATACGGTCACACTTACTCACACACTCATATATACATATATACAATATAACTCAGTTTACAGCGTTTCATTGAGGCATGTTGCCCGTAGAAACGCTATCAGCGCCTTGGTGCTACGTAATGCGCAGGCGCTGTCTTGCCACGGGCCTAGGAGATGCCGCAGCTCCAAGGTCGTACCGTGTGGCAAGTGAAGCGCTGCCTTCAGAGTCTTTCTATCCGACTCGTAGCGCTGGCAGTTGCACAGGACGTGTTCAATGTCCTCTCGTGTGTATCTCTCGTGTATGCTACATTAAGTCTTAATCGGTGAAGGCCCAATAGTCTAGTTTTTCCGAGACGTTATTGGCGCACCGCTAGTGTCCACGTATTCCTTCTTTCTAGAAGGCATCAAACACGCAACTGCGAAGAATAGAGACGCCTGCGGCTGGAGCAACGAGAGGTGGGAAGCAGCACAGCGACGCTCAGAAACAACGTGGTTTCGATACCTGTGTCAAACTGAACGTCTTAACATGCTCCTGCCCAAAAGTCCTAATGACTGATCACCAAAAGCACAACAGACAAAACAAACGGTCCACTGCAGGCCTCCGCGATTGAGGTTCGTATGGAATGCGGCTCAGTCCCTTCTGTGAGGACAACCCGGGTGCTGGGAGTACAGCACCCAGTATCCACACGCAACACGCGCACAACACACGCAACGCACAGGCCATAAGCCGCCTGCAATCCACACTTCGACAGTTGTGCGGATTAATAAAAAGAGTAACTACAAGGCACGCAGGAATGAGGGGGGAGGGGACCTGTGTCGGCTGATTTAGGCCTTTCTGATCGGTCGCATAGTTTACTCGGATATGAACAAACTTAACGCCTTAATCCGTCAGGCATACAAAGCATCGTTGGGGCTACCCAAGTATACGAATTCGGACAAGCTTTCGAGGGTGAGTGTCTACAACACTATAGAAGAAATAATCGAGGCACACAAAGCAGTGCAGATTTTCCGCCTCTCCAGCACGCATGCCGGCAGACACATTGTGGACAAGCTGGACCTGAACCCCCCAGTCCCCTCCGTGGAACGTACCCTTACGCCGCACATCACGAGACGACAACTTATCATTAAGCCTGTTCCTAAAAACATGCTCAGGAAGGCGCGAAATCCGCCGCGCGGCCAGGGCAAAGGAGTTGTGGAACAAGCATAAAGGCGACCACTCTGTTGCTTATGTGGATGTGGCGGCGCACGGCAGCCGAAAGTACGCTGCGAGCGTAGTGAACGAGAGCGGGCCGCATTCTAAACGCGGCCACAGTCGAGGCCTTCTTCGCCCTTGAAGCGGAAGAGTCTGCGATCGCTCTTGCCATCACGCATGTCTGTTAGTACAAGCGTGAGCGATTCAAAAAGCGATTCACTTAATAATCTAGTACGGGTCCCTGCTCACTCGGGGTATCCTGGGAACGAGGGGGCGCACCGCATCGCCCGAGGGCTAACAAACCGCGATGTTCGCCACTCAGACTCGGATTCTCTGGGCGCGGTGGTGACCACATATAATGAAATTACCACTTACCCGACGCCTCACCGAGATCTTAC